>CAUYLG010037933.1:0-80178 GCA_963573385.1 Cacajao melanocephalus
GATCAGATTTCTATTTATATTTACTCATTCCTTCATCCATCCATCCTTCCATCCATTCATCTGTTCATCCTTTGCTCCCTTCCTCCTACCCTTTCTCCCTCCCTTCCTCCCTCCCTCCCTCCCTTCCTCCTACCCTTTCTCTTTCCTTTCATCCTTCCCTTCCTCCCTCCCTTCCTCCTCCCTTCCTCCCTTCCTTTCTCCCTTCCTTCCACTAATCCTTCCATCCACTTATTCTTTCAGCAAACCCTTAGAGGCCCCAGGGCACTATCATGAGTGATACCTCTACTAAGATGAACAACACAGAGACTCCTTAGAGACCTCACTAACTTTTGGGGAGACAAACCTGTAAATCAACACTTGCCAGAATGACCGCAGGAGTTCCTGGAAGGCTGCTGACCCGGCTCCACATAGGCCTGTTGAGACAGACTGAATGAAGGACGGCTTGCCTGCCTGCTGCTGCTGCTCAGGGCTGTAGAATCCTGTCTTTAATTCATTCTATTGGCAACAATTTTTTAGACACCTATTATAATTCTGCACCTGGCAAAGATGCTACAGTTCTGCACAGGAGAGAGACAGTAGCTGTAACAGGGGGAGCATCATAATGGGGAAAATGGGGTCCTCAGGGCCCCATTTTTTTGAGCAGCAAAAAAGTCATGGTTTTTTGAAGAAATTTCATAATTCAAACACAACCAAACTATACATTTTACAATCACATTCTATTTGTAAACAGTTAAAAGCCACTGACTTCTTTTGCATCTTAGGACACAAACAGAGTCAAGGCAATGAAATGATGGCAAATTCTTTACTGTTAAAATGTTTACCCTTGTTTCATCTTTCTTCTTTGACCAAGCAAACCTTATAATTCCATTTGTGGGCCAAAAAAGGGGGGGAGGAGAGAAAGTTTAAAATGATGTAACTGGTTAGTTTGCAACAACATTTTTCTTTATACAACAAACAACTCTGTAAGTCCAATACCTTGGTTACAGTATGCAGAGTTACTGATTTCGGCTTTAAGGTACAATAGCATTTGCCCAGGTGGGCAGCCTCATCAAGGAAGGGACAGCTAACAGAGGCCTGGAAGAGAAACAGGATGTGGCCAGAAGGGAGTGGTCAGGCAGGGGCCAGAGATGCAGGAAGTGTTTCGCTCAGAGGAAACAGCAAGTGACAGATTAGCAGTCAGGACAACAAGGACCTGGAGACCTGGGCGAGGCTCTGGCACTGGGAGGACAGGTAGAAGGCATGACCTATGGGGCTGGGAGAGGCCAGTGTCCTAAGTCCTGTGGGACATGCTGGGTTTATCCCGAGGTGGAACGGAAGCTGTGCTGAGTTTTGATAAAGAGTAGGCAACTTTGTCCTGAACCCAAGACCTGAGACAGAGCTCTGAAAATTTCCGAAGGTGTTGCCCAGAAAAGTAAGCACCAAGTCCTTGCACTATCACACCCTCTGCAGGACAGTCCTGCCAGCAGGCCCGGGCCACAGGAGAGGCGGCAGAGGCGGGTCATCAGCTGCTCACTCCTCTCCAGGCCTGGAAGCCAGAAGCTGGGGGCTGGAGAGAGGGGAGAAGCTCTAAACTGGATAGATACCTTTCAAAGTTTTGACATGACAACTCACAGGACTTTTAAATTATTAAAATGGGACTGATCTTGGGACTACAGGTAGCTGGAGAGCTTTCAATTACCTGATAATGATGGACCAAAGGAAAAAAAAAACCAAACCAACCAAACAACGAAGGGACTTTCCTCAATTCATTCGGGACAAGTCAACAGAGAAGCAAAAAAGGAGTTACAGGGCACATTGTTCTTTCCTGCTTCTCTGATTCTCCCTGTGTGCTAGAAGAGATTTACCTTTCAGATGGGTGTTTCTGGCATTGGTGAGGAAAGATGATCAGCTGGGGGAGGATGAGCCGAGAGACCAGCCGGGAATAGGCTGTCAGGTATGCTGGTCATCCACGCCACAGGTAAGATGGCCTGAGTCAGAGGGGACAGACAGGAGCGTGTGCAGGCTCTTGTTGATTTCTGGGGGTGGGAGACCCTCAGCAAGAAAGGAAACAGCATTTCAGAGAAGCCCAGAAATCTTTTAAATGGCCACTGTGTCTGTTGGCTACTATGAGAATGTAATGGAAAAGCTCAAAATGAGTAGCTTTGGCCTCTGGCAATCTTTCTTCGGCAAACGTATGTGTTCAAAGCCTGGCATTTTACATCACCTTACAATAAGAGAATCTGTGTATCGCGTTGCTGAGGCTACCCTTTCTGTGTATAGAATCCCTGGGAAACTTCAGGCAAATGCAGATTCCTGAGCATCCTCCAAGGGTTCTGGCATGGAAGGCCATACACCTGAGACTAGTCATCCTTGTAATCAGATGATTACGCTGCAGTGATCCTAAGGTGAAAAACTTAGAGACATGATGCAGTGCACCCACAGACTTTAAAGAAGACACAACCATCCCAGGGTTTGGGGGGTGTCTAGTGGGAATTCTGCTTTGTTATGTTATAGATATCTCAGCGGCTGTGATCTGCAGAAATTCCTCATCATTTCCAGCCTGTTGATGGCAGCCTTTCTATTTTCCAATGAAGATACAGAATTTTTCCTCTTTTCACATTCCTTTGATCATGGTGTGTGAGTAAGGGAAGGGAAGAGTTAAATGCTCACGAGTTACGTCCCCACCTTGCAGCAGAAACCCATGCCCATATTTTTTAAGCCCTAATTAAAGCATGTCAGGATCAGCCACATTCAGAGCCTCCAGTTATATTCTCTAATAAGATAGTCAGTGCAGCTCAGGGGATGATAAATGATTTTATCAGCATTATCAAATTACATGGAAAGAATGCAGGAGGGCCTTTAAAATGCTGCCTAAGGAGGAAGCACACGTCCTGCGGGGAGTCTAGGCTCTCTGGGTTTCAATCCATTTCCAATTATCCTAAAAAATGACAAGACTAAGGGCATTGAACGGGCCAGCTCTTCCTTCATATTAACATAGACCCACCGCCACACTTGTGTTCTGATCCTTGCTGTCTTCAGGCCGAAGGTTGAATTACAGCGTCTCAGAGACCTGCTCAGCATTTCAAAGCAACACACTCATAGGTTCAAACAGCACAAAGCAAATTCATTTATCTTTAAAAAAAATAATTAACTAATCGTGGAGGCCGTATTTGGAATGGTCAGACCAAATTCTGCCTGCTTGAATGAAATCCCAGTTTGACCCAGTCTGAGCCATGGAACCTGGGTGGGTAAGTTCCTCTGCTTCTCTGTGATTCAGCCTCCTCAACTGTAAAATAGGGATAAAATAGTATTTACCATGCAAAATATTTGTGAGGATTAAATAAAATAATGCCTACAAAGCCCTTTGCACCGTACCTGGCATCTTGGACATGTGCAGTATCTATGAGCTGTCATTGGTTTTCACACTCTTGGTGAGACTTGGCACTTGGCAGATACTGGGCTTGCCTCTCTATTCCCTGACTCCTCCATAAAAGCCCCTGAAGTAAAGCACTTATAAGCATCTAGATTCTCATGGAGATGATCACCGGGAATGGGAGCAAAGGACCAGAGGGAGAGAAAAGAGAAAAGAAAGCCAATGTAAGGGTATGTTATTAAGATGCTCACCAAGGACAGGGAGAACTCAGTCCTGCTTGAGACCCTTGGAAGGGCCCCTCCAGGGATTCAGGCTAAGGGTCCCTCTATTGGCTTCCTTCCTCATTGGTTGAGGGTTGCTCCTGGGCATTGCTCCCTAAATATCTACATTGCTGGCTAGACAATAGGTTTCTAGCAGTATCTACTTGCTGGGAAGCCCTGGAAAGAAAATGAAAGATACCCCTTGTGCTGGAGGCTCTCAGGTACAGAGTATCTGCGGGAAATGGTTTGATACCCTCTCACCAAATTCAGAAGGACGCAAGTTGGATAGTGCAGGCTTAGGAGCCTGGGCTGGCAAGATTCTTCCTGGAGACACAGCAGGTGTGTAGGTCAGTTCTGATGCTGTCAGGGTGGTGAGGATAGAGTGGCCAGAGCTTGTGATGGATGACCCAAGTCAAGGAGTCAATGTGCTATAGACAGAGCCAAGAGAAAAAGCTGAGTATCAGCAATGCAGAGAATGCACAAGATAAGGATGCAGGGAGCTGGGAGAGCATCTCAAGTTAATGGTCATGCTGTTTCCTTCCATACACTGCACGCTCATTGCCTGAGACAGTGCCTACAAGCACCCCAATACCTCGTACAAGATGGGTAGCCATCTTGAGAAATCTGAATGAGGCTTGACTGTGGTCTTATGTGGTGGCTTGTTGTGATATTCCTTGGGTCTAATATGACTTCAAGCATTGTCAACTTCAAGAAGTCATGTACTTGAGCAACAAAACAGAAACATGAGAGAAGGAAAAGGTGTTAGCAGCTCATCACGGGCTCTGCTACTCCCTCCCCCCATCGCCAGACACGTATCCTGATGAGTCCTGTGGATACAAGGTAAAAATGTAATCAAAGCAACGTTTTCAGAAGTCCAATATCATAGCCCTAATTAGCTAATAAAATCTCAGTGGGCTGACGATATGAGTTTTCTGGATTGTAATTTCCATTTTTACTGCAATTCATCTTTGTCTGAGCCCAGATTCATTTCTCTCCAGTTCTAGGCACCAGTTAATTTGAATAAATGAGACAAGCACCGTGGACAGGTGAATATCCATCATATGTCCCATATCTCCAGGGGACTGAGGCGTCCACACCTCCCATGGGCCCTCCCACGCGGCAGGTCCTCGCCTGATGCGCTGTGCTGGCATCTAACAGGTTCAGATGAGGGCAGCCAAGACAGCGAATTGCCCAACAATTAAGGGTTTGGCCGGTCTGGGCTCCACGGCGCCTGATTCCCTCGAAGTTTCTGTGGCACATTAAGTGTTCACAGCTTCCCACTGCCATTGCAGCCTCCCTTCCCTTCAAGCCTGCTGTTAAAGCTGTCAGCGTAAACAATGGCCCTGCCTCGGGTTGCCCTCAGTGTCCATCAGACTCGGAGAAGCAGACGGCTATTGTCACTGTTGGCTAAACTCCCATCCGCGGGCAATGTGTGTGTGTGTGTTTTATTTTTCCTCTGTGTGGTCCTCATCTGACTGAAAACAACTTTCCAAAAAGCAATTAACTTTCCATTCAAAACGAGGTGAAACCATTTCTCCTCCCATTCTCTCACTGAAGATACTTCAAGGCTGGAATATCCAGGGCTTTCACTAACTGATGCAACATGGGGAGATTTTGTTCTAGAAGATTCCATGATTTAAGGACTCCAGACCTCAACCCAGATCCATTCCCGCAGCCCCCACCCTAGGCATTCACTCAGAGCTGATGGGAATTTTTTTCAGGTCTCTGGACCATGGCCAGCATCATAGCTGTGGTGTCTGCCTTGCTCTCTTATCTGGGCTATGACTTCTTGGGGGCACTGTTCCCCCATTTGCAGACTCATGGACCCAGCCCCCAACCACAACCACACATGAGTGCACATGCAGCCCAGCCTCCTTGGAAGGACTTGCAAGGGATCACCATCAGGGGCCTCACAAATCGAATACCAGAGATGAGGGGTACAAGAGGGAGCCCAGCAGCCCCTGAGGCCCAACCCCCACCTTCTCGGTCCCCAGCGCTGACCTCACACTGTCCAGCTCAGAGGCCACAGGCTGTGTGGTTAGTGAGTACATGCCCATGCTCACACTGAGATGTTCTGAAAGTATAAAATACATGCCCAGTTTAGAAGTCAACATAAGAAAAAAAGGTAAAATGTTTCACTAGTAATTCCCATAGAGGGTACCTGTGAAAATAATGTCAGATATACTGAGACCAATAAAATATATTATTAAAATTAATTTCACCTTATTTTTAAAGTTCTAAAGTTTGGATTCCAGAAAATGTAAGACTGGGTAGAGGGCTCACACCGTATCTCCTCTGGGCAGCCCTGCTCTGGACTTTCCCCAGAGCACAGCCAGTTCCAGCTCCTGGCCCCAAAGGCCTCTTTGAGGCAGGGAAAAGAGGTGCCCCGCAGGACTGCACATTCTCTGGGGCAGAGGAAAGTACCCATGTCTGGCAGGCGGTGAAGAAGCACAGGGGGGTGGGGTGCGGGAACGGGCTCCCGCTCACAGCTGCACAACCTGCTTAGCCAGGCCTGCCCAGGTGAGAACGCAGAACCCATATCTTTGTAGCAAAGTCAGTGTGTGTGTGTGTGTGTGTGTGCATGACTGTGTCCATATTCCATGAGAAACACAGCCCAGCAGTCCGTCTGACCCTCTTTGTGGAGAACCAAGAGATTTGTGTTGTTTAGAGAGAGCCGCATCCACCATCCCTTGAGTTTCACTCCTGAGTCCTTCTAGGGGGTGCACTCATTTCCTGAGGCTGCTATTTGTAACAAATTACCACATATTTGGTGACTTATAACAACATAAATTTATTCTCTCATAGTTCTGAGGCCGGAAGTACGAAATCAAAGTGGTGGCTGGGCTGGGCTCCCTCGAAAGCGCCTAGGAAAGAATTCCCCAGAGCTTCTGGCAGGTTCAGGCCCTCCTAGGCCGGAGACAACATCATTCCTGGCCCTGTCTCACTCCCCCCCCCACCCATGGCCCCTTCTCTTCTGCTCATGCAAACTGCCTCTGCTTCGTTCTCATAAGAACACTTGCCATTACATTAGGCTCAGGGCCCAGGACCCTTCGCGAAACCATGCGTTGTGCCATGTAAGGTAATACAGTTCCAGGGAGTAGGAGAGGGATGGTATCTTCTTGGGGACACTGTGAAGCCCCCCACAGGAAATGGAAATGAACTGCTGATCAGGATTCCTGGTGAGCAGGGAACTTCTGAGTTCTCACTGCCTGAATGTAGCTGGGGTCCCAAAAGCCAGCTGGCACACACTCCTCTAACCCAGAGTGAATATTAAATGCATTTTATACTTTACTGAACTCTTTTTGATCTAAGTAAATATCCAACAACTTCTCATTCCAGGAATCTGGCAATAAAGAGCCTCGAACCAAAATCATTCTTATAGGCAGAGAGAATGGTGTGCACATTTATAGTGCAAAGTTTTTTTTATAAACCACGCTGGTGTGAATGAAGCCAGACCTCTGTCTCAGGCTGGTTGAGAGCTATTCATTGTTGTTTGGCTGGAGGTCTTCATCCACAAAGACTGTGCTCAAACCAGACCTTCACTGTCCAAACCCCTTGCTGTGTCTCTGAGTGCCAGCTGCATCCACCTGCACAAGAATGACCTGGACACTTGTAAACGTGTCCACTCCTCATCCTCTCCCCATATCAGAACCTCTGGAGATGGGAGTCCTGGGAGTAGCATTTCTACCAAACTCTCCTGGTGATTTTTCAGTAAAATAAGGCTTGAGAACCACTCCTGGGCCTTCTCTTGACCTCTGTCACTAAGGGAAGCTGAGGCTATGGGTCAGTGCCCAGGGACAGGAGCAGAGCTGACCCCAGGGACCAGCCACTGTTCTGCAATGTGGGACAAGCGCAAGCCATCGAGTCGTAAATCACACAGTGAGAACTTTATAGCCTCTGCCTCCGTCTTTGCCGCCTCCACCTTTGACACCCAGCACTGGCTTCTCTCTCTGTTTAGCAGAGAGAGGGAGCAGGCCTCGAAGGCTGAGAATACGCAGGTCACAGCAACTACCCTAAGGGTGATGGCATGATTTGGCCTTTTTTTGTGGTAAATGGTGGTGACTTCAAGAAGCAGTAATACTAAGTTCCCTTTTTAACATAATGTATTATGAAACTAAATCAGGCCGGACGCAGTGGCTCATGCTTGTAATCCCAGCATTTCGGGAAGCCGAGGTGAGCAGAGTTCAAGACCAGCCTGGCCAATATGATGAAACCCTGTCTCTACTAAAAATGCAAAAATTAGCCAGGTGTGGTAGCGGGCACCCATAATCCCAGCTACTTGGGAAGCTGAGGTAGGAGAATCACTCGAACCCGGGAAGCGTAGGTTGCAGTGAGCCGAGATTGCGCCATTACACTCCAGCCTGGGTCACAGAGTAGACTTCATGTCAAAAAAATAAAAATAAATAAATTTTTTTTAAAAAAAGGTCAGTGTAAAGGAAGGCAGAAATTATAATGCAGAGAGCAAGCTAACTGGGAAGATGCAACTGCTTAGTCACGTTTGGAAAATACTGATTGCTTCTGAGAGTTAATTTTGGGCCCTAACTTGACTGGGTTAAGGGATTCCCTGCTGGCTGGTAAAGCGTTATCCCTGGCTGGCCTATGAAGTGCCTCCGGAAGAGGCTAGCATTTGAATCCTGGCTGAGTAAAGATCCATCCTCACACAATGTGGGTGGTACCCTCCAGTGGGCTGAGGGCCCGGATGGAACAAAAGGCTGATGAAAGGTGAATTTTCTGTCTGCCTCTGGGACACACATCTTCCCCTGCCCCAATCATCAGAACTCCAGGTTCCCTGGCCTTTGGACTCCAGGACTCTTTCTACAGAGAGTTACCCCTCAGTTCCTAGGTTCTTAGGCCCTCTGACTTGGACTGGGCTAGGCCACGGGGCTTCCCTGGTTCTTCAGCTTCCAGATGGTATATTGTAGGACTTCTCGGCCTCCATAATCTCATGAGCCAATTCCCACAAAAATTCTACTATCATGGGTATGATATATATCCAAATCTATGCCTATATCCCACTGTTTATATATACTGACTAATCTAATAGATGAAGTATTTCTTCATCTAATACACTGCATTTCTTCAGAAAAACAGAACCAATTGTGTGTGTGTGTGTGTGTGTGTGTGTGTGTGTGTGTGTGTGTGTGTGGAGAGAGAGAGAAAGAACGATTATTATAAGGAATTGGTTCATGCAATTACAGAGGCCAAGAAGTCCCAACTTCTGCCATTGGCCAGCTGGAGACCCTGAAGAGCCAATGGTGTGGTCCCAAGTCCAAAAGCTGCAGCAGGCTTGAGACCTAAGAAGAGCTGATGTTTCACTCTGAGTCTAAAAGCAGTGAAAAGACCATGTCCCAGCTTGAGTCGTTGGGCAGGAGAGGTTCCAGCTTACTCAGTCTTTGATTCCAGCCAGGTCTTCATCTGCTGGGCGGAGGCCCACCCACAGGCGAAGGGCCATCCACTTTTCTCATCCTGCTGACTCAAATGTGGCTCCCACCCAGAAACGCCCTACAGACACACCCAGAATAATGTTTGCCCAAATATCTAGTTACCTCATGGCTCAGTCAAGTTAACACATAAAATTAACCATCACACTGACCACCAGGACACAGGTGATTAGGAGGAACGGTAAAAACGTGTGTGCAAGTGTGTGCAGATGGGAATGTGTACCTGGGTGTGTGTTTGTGTTCGTGGGCATGGCCAGGGGGCAGCCCCTCAGCCCCCAGGACATGCTTCAGCGGGGTCAGTTAACTCTCAGGTTGACCAGTTGGTCAGATTGGAATGTTCATGTATCTTCTGGCCAGGAAAACCTTGCTCAGGCAGGGAACTAACACTTTTGCTCTGACCTGTAAGTGTCTCCTGACACCAATAAACAAGTGGACCCATTGGGCCTGGCGTCCCTGGGAAGCTCTACATTGCAGACTGTTGCCCAATTCAGCTGGGGAACTGGGCTCCCCAGCAGCAGCAACCCAGCACAGCGAAATCAAAAGGCAATCCTCGGGCCAGGCGTGGTGGCTCCCACCTGTAATCCCAGCACTCTGGGAGGCCGACGCAGGTAAATCATCTGAGGCCAGGAGTTCGAGACCAGCCTGGCCAACATAGTGAAACCTCATCTCTACTAAAAATACAAAAAAATTAGCCAGGCATGGTGGCAGGTGCCTGTAATCCCAGCTACTCAGGAGACTGAGGCAGAAGAATCGCTTGAACCTGGGAGATGGAGGTTGCAATGGGCTGAGATGGTGCCACTGCACTCTAGCCTGGGCAAAAGAGCGAGACTCCATCTCAAAAAAAAAAAAAAAAAAAAAGGTAATCATCATTCTAGCCCTGCCCTCTGTACAGCTAATCTGCTTTAAGCTAAATTATTGAACTAGAATATCACTACCAAAGAGGACAGCAATTATAGACAGTGCTAATAAAAAAATAATCTGAGAATAGTTTATTTACAGGATGAATGCTTTCTAAAAAGAAATAGCTTGAGGTAAAAATATAATATAATCAAGCACTTCATGATATGACTGTGTTTCCATTATATCTGAATGTCACCTAAAATTTTACTAAGATTATTTCATTCATTTAGCAAATATTTATTAAGAAGTACTACAAACCAAGCAAAGTAAGCCTAGAGCTGAGTATTAGGGACTGTTATGTCAAAGATGTAATTTAAAAAAACATAAATCAGGCAGGGTGCGGTGGCTCACGCCTGTAATCCCAGCACTTTGGGAGGCCGAGGCCGGCGGATCACTTGAGGTCAGGAGTTCGAGACCAGCCTGGCCAACACAGTGAAACTCCAACTCTACTTAAAAAACATATGAAAATTAGCTGGACATTGTGGCATGTGCATGTGATCTCAGCTACTCGCTGGAGATGGAGGTTGCAATGCGCTGAGATCATGCCACTGCACTCCAGCCTGGATGACAGAGAGACTCCGTCTCAGAAAACAAACAAACAAACAAAAATAAACACACATAAACCTGTCCTCTCATTGGTCTACTCATAACCTTCAGTGGCTCTCTCTTATCTCCTGGAAAAGGTACCGTATTAGTTTATTCCAACATCTCTATAAAGAAAAATCAGAGGCTCGGTAATCTATACAGAGAAGAGGTTTCCTTGGCTCACAGTTCTGCAGGCTGTATGAGACCCACAGTGCCTGCATCTGCTCAGCTTCTGGGGAGGCTTCAGGAAAACTCGCAATCATAGCAAAGGCAAAAGGGAAACTGCACCTCACATGGCAAAAGGAGGGGCAAGGCAGGCAGGTGCTACGTGCTTTCAAACAACCAGACAGCACAGTAACTCACTCACTGTCACCAAGTACAGCACAGAGGGATGGAGCTGAACCATTCATGAAGGACCCAAACCCAGGACCCCATCACCTCCCACTGGCCCCACCTCCAATGCTGAGGATTACGATTCCACATGAGATTTGAGTGGGGACACAAATCCAAACCGTATCCAACTCTCTCATGTGGTCCCTGAGGCCCATAAGGTCCCACCGATGGCCCGTCTCTCACCATGCCCCAGCCACCTTGTCCTATCTCTCCAGAGCTGGGACTTATGAACTTTTTCTCCAGAAGACCACGCAGTAAACATTTTAGGCTAAGTGTTCTGTAAAGTCTCCATCACAACTATTCAGCTCTGCCACAAAGTCAGACACAGACGTTTGGGTGTGGCTGTGTTCCAGTGAAACTGTGTTTACAGAAACAGCCAGCGGCCAGATTTGGCCTGTGAGCCATAGTGAGCTGACCTGCTCTTCTAACTCCAGGCCTGGTACACGTTCCACCTGCCGCTGGGGTAGCCTCTTTTTTCCTGCCTGGCTAACGCCTGCTCTTCCACTAGGTTTCAGTAAATATTTCTTGTCCAGATCGCTCTTCCCTGAGTCTTTAGAATGGATCCTGTCTTTTAGAACAGTTATCCCAGCTGTAATTAAAGAGAGAATACATGTATGTGTGCGTGTGTGTCTGTGTGTGAGATGGTTCAATGTCTGCCTCTCCATGAATTACCAGGGAAAGCCAGCTTCACTCCCCATACTGTTTTCAGCATGGCACCTGGTGGAGGCTTGATTTACATCTGTCGATCAAATTAATAACTCAGTGGAGTCATTTGATTAGAAAATGGCTGCATAAAAGCTAGGCCAAGTTTGTCTCCTTGACCTGACCGAGCCTAATAAATGGAAGTATGAGTCGATCCTTTGGTGGCTTCTTGTCAGCTCTCCTCACCAGGTGAGGCGATGGGATGGAGGCCGCTGGTTTTGCCTTCCTCTCTGGGGAGCATGCCAGCAGCTTCTTCCAGGTCAATGCTCCCCTCACCAGCCCTGGGACCTGGTGTGAGTTCTTGAGCTTCTCTGATCTTCCATTTGCTCTTCTGTAAAAGCGAGAACCATGCTTATCTCATGGGGCCGTTGTGAGGATGAACGCGATGACCTTCAGGGCCTCACAATTGCGAGTGTTAAAAGTCCATTGCATCCCATGACTTAATACACTGGATTTCCCTCTGTGTGGAAAATCTACGGTAAGCCCCAGAAGACCCAAGAAGGAAAGAGTCAATTTTGCCACTGACATTTCAGATGAAGAAGGGGAATCAGTGAGTAATAATTTTCTCTGGAAAGATCTCTTTAATTACAGCTGGGATAACTGTTCTAAAAGGCAGAATCCATTCTCAAGACTCAGGAACTAGCTCCCTAAGAAAGGAATACTTTACCGAAACCTAATGGAAGAGCAGGTGTTAGCTAGGCAAGAAGAAAGAGGCAACTCCAGCGGCAGGCAGAGCGTGGGCCAGGCCTGGAGTCCGAAGAGCAGGTCAGCTCACTATGGCTGGCGGGCCAAATATGGCCGCTGTCTGTTTTTGTAAATAAAGTTTGACTGGAACACAACCACACCTAAATGTCTGTGGATGATTTTGTGGTATGATGGCAGAGCTAAACAATTGTCACAGAGACTTTTCGGAACACTTAGCCTAAAATGTTTACTGTGTGCTCTTTTAGAGAAAAAGATAAAAATAAAAAACAGCTTATTTCTCTCTTCTTAGCCACATCAGATCTAGCTAAAAGATTTTTCAGGGAAAATGTAGGCCGAATTTGATATAAAACACATTTTCACATCTATCACAGCAATTTTTATAATAGATAAGAATTAGAAATAATCTGTGTCCAAAATCAGGGAACAGAGTATGTAGATCATGGTGCATTCAGGAATTGAATTGTATGTTTATCAAACTTCTTTAAAGCCAGGGAAACAGGCTGGGCATGGTGGCTCATGCCTGTGATCCCAGCACTTTAGGAGGCCGAGGTGGGTGGATCACTTGAGGTCAGGAGTTCGAGGACAGCCTGGCCAACATGGTGAAACCCTATCTCTACTAAAAATACAAAAATTAGCTGGGTGCAGTGGTGGGCGCCTGTCATCCCAGCTACTCGGGAGGCTGAGGCAGGAGAATCACTTGAACCTGGGAGGCGGAGGTTGCAGTGAGCTGAGATCACATCACTGCATTCCAGCCTGGGAGATAGAACAAGACCCTGCTCAAAAAAAAAAAAAAAATACCAGTAAAACACTTGTGTTCTAATGTTCAACAACAACCACAGCAGGTTAAAAATTACCTACATAGGGATTTCATTTATCTAAGGAAAAATGCATTTAAAAACACAGATTGTAATAAAACATTAAACATGTCTTCCTCTTGTTAGTGAGATGATGACTGATGTGTGCATGTATGTGTGTGTTTATGTGTGTGTTCACTTTTCTGTATTTCTCTAATTTTCTACCCTAAGCAAACATGGCATTGGTGACCAAGAGAGGACATTTGTCTGATTCTGCTTTATGGCACCCCAGACAGAATGTGACAGGGATGGAGAGGTACCTCTTCCCAGCCTTTGAAGCCTACCTTAGACATTGAAGCATTAAAAACTCTGGCGTGAGGACTCCTGCCTGGACATCAGGCTGTGGAAGGTGCAGCCCAGTCATGACTGTTGCCACCCTGGCCACCAGCGGATTTCAGACTGGGCTGCCGGGTACAGGTGAGGGCATTGGCTCACAGCTTGGCTCCCCAGGTCTGCGCTCCAAGGAAAGGCAGGCCCACCTGTTGGGAGCTCTGAACCACTCTGTCCGCGGCTACCTGCAGAGAGGTGTGGGAGAGCCACTGCCCTCTGCCAAGAGCAGGTGAAGCCCGGGCTTCAGGATGAACTACTGGCCTTCATCATGACGCATGAGCCTTCCACTCACATCTTATTAAATTTCCAAATACACCTTGCCGGCTGCCACTGTTCCTGTCCCCATTTTTTACTGAGGAGAAAACTAAAGGTTAAAAAGACTCAGTAAATTGACCAAAGCCTCACAGCCAGGAGTTGAATCTAGGTTTGATCTACTCTAAATTTCTCAAGCTTCAAGCAGAGGATGATAGCCCTCTCTTCTCAACCTGATTCATGAGTTTCTCTGCTGGGCTCTTCTGCACTTCCAAATCCAGTGCCCCCTGGATTTTCTTAATTGGACTTGTCCTCCTGTGGGCTCCACTTTCTCCTCATGAGAACTTTATTAATGCAACAATTATGTGTCACAAGCCTGCTTTCCAAATGACACTGTGATAGGTTGGCTTTCGAGAAGCTGTGTGACAGCACCCCAGTCCTTGATGTGACCGAGCCTAATACATGGAAATAGGAGTCCTTGAGCAGCAAGTGATGAATGAAGAAGGATGGCCAGGTCTTGACGTCATAGCTAAGCCATGATCCCTATGTGAACTCATCTGAGCCTGGCAGCCATTGGGTCAGATGCAGGTTCAGGCTTTATTAACCACACTGGCCATTCTCTGTCCCAGGCAGAGAGCTTGACTCCAGAGGACCCGCAGCATCCCAGCTGATGGGGACAGGGAGGCCTGTGCAGAAGGGAGACTTCACTGAGAAGGGGACAGTCCGGTGGGTCAGCAGCAGAACCGAAGGAGCCAGTGCAGGAGGAGGCTGTGGAACAGGAGCAAGAGGGACCCTAGTGGAGCACATGGAGGGAGGAAAATGAGCAAGTCCCAGGACTCCAAGCAGAGCCTGTCCCAGACACTCACTCTCTTAGACCTCTAGTCTGGGAAGTGCTAAGTTGTGAAACAGCAACAGTGGAGGTGAACGGAGCCTGGACGTAGGTCCTGTTCCATCTGGAAGCTTCTTCCACAGACAGTAGCTCCAGCCGGCCTGCAGGTTCTCCCCTCTGCAGACCATGCTGCAGGTCTTGGCAGGTGGGAAAGGATCCCTTAATAAGTGCGAGGGGCTGAGCCGGTCCAGCCCGAAGGCTGTGGAATAGGATGTACGCTCTAAGAAACCACCCAGCCAAGGCACCCAGGTCTGTCTTCAGAAACTCACCATCCATCAGCAGTCCTAATTTTATACCGCAGTGATGTTTGAAAGCCGTTCCTTTTTGATTCTTGTAAGTTGAGTCTCCCCCTGGGCTGACTGCTCAATTGGGGTTCATGTGCCTGCATTCTGCCCCAGGGACCTTCCACCAGGGTGGGCAGAGAATACAGAATGCCTGGGAAGCAGCTTGGGCTCATGCCAGCCAGCAACGGGCTGGAACCCTGCCTCAGCCCTAGGACCTCAGTCACAGTCTTTGTTACCTTCATGACAGAGTTCTCATCTGTAAAATGGAATGATCACATCTGGAAGCCAGGGCTGGGGCTTGGTGAGGGGAGGGAGAGTAAGCGCCCCCTCAAACTGTATGCCTCTAAAGTAGGCACCTCTCTTGCCTCACCCTAATCCTGGCTCTTCCTGTGTCCACACTGGTTCCTGAAGCCCAACCACCTGCCTACTCTCACCTTTGTGCCCAGAAAGCTGGTCCCAAAAGTACCCCATGGTCTTGGAGGTAACTGCTTAAGGCACCACTTTGCAAATGGAGGGTCTCCAACCACGAATGCAAATGGATGCCAGTTCAATGTAGATGGCCATGACCAACATTTAAAAATTGAAATGGATGAGTCTGGCCTGGAGTGGAATTAAAAAATCAAAGGAAAGGTCAGAGTGTATCTTGTGTGATTTTTGTAAGACATTTGTTTCACTCTGTGTGTGTGTGTACACTGTGTCGGTGTCCCCGCACAAACACTAAACTGTAAACTGTATTCCTTACCTGAGTGCGTATCCAAGCTGAGGATGCACCTGCTCCTCCCTGCCTGCTGGTCTCTACCTGACCTATCCCTGTCTCATCCCCAACCTGCTTCCAAGCACACAGATGGCTGTCATTCCCAAGGGCAGATGCGCCCTCGGGCAGGTAGGTATACAGGGTTTTATGGATGCTTTATTCTTCTGTAGGGGCTCATGCTCTCAGCAGCCAGCTTCCAGGGATGACAATGACCTACCAGGCCTCACCAGTCATAGAGTGGGAGGGCCAGACCTATAGACAAAGCTCACAGTTCCCAAGAAGTCTGTACTCTGGCCTGTGGTGGCCCAGGCCCTGAGCGAGGCTCATGGGGACAAGGGGAGGACTCTTTACCTCCCCCATCCACCGTCCCTGAGGAAACACCTGGAGCTAACTCAGAAGAACCAGCTGCTTCACCTTGCACCTGAAATGATGGTTGAAGCCTTTGCAAAGGAGGAAGGAAATGCCAAAACAGCCGGGAAAGGGAGTGGAGGTTTTCGACAACCTCACATGCGAAGGCTTTTCAAGGCTATTTCAAGAGCCCTACAATATGATTGCATTTCTATTCACAACTTTTGAACTTGAAATTGCCCCAAGTTTGTATGAGTTGGGAACAGGAGTCACACAGACATACACACACAATGCATTCCGTCATTTATTCCACAAATAAGACCAAGCAAATAGCATACTACATGCTCAGCAGAATGCCAAACAGTACAGAAGTAAGTGCTCTCAAGAAGTTCTGTCTAGAGTGGGAAGATGGACGTACCACAGGTAAGCGCATTCAAGTTATCGATGTTCTCCTGACTCAAAATAGAGAACGCACTGGGGGAGTGATGAATTCTGCCAGGAGCAGGTGGTTAGGGCAGGAAGGGAGGGTGAGAGCAGGATTCCTTTCTCCGTCTGAGTGAGACCTGTTCTGACCAGGAGATGCTTTTTTGAGGACGTGGACCTTGGAAAAGGGCCTGATCGGGGCTCATCTTAGCAAGGGTGCGAGAGAACAACCAACCAGCCCCCAAGCTATGCCACATGGACAGAATCCCAGGGGAAGATGGCAGGCAGGAGAAGACAGGAGGCAGCTGTCAAGAGCGCAGGGAAGGACCTGTAGTCATAGACAAAAGCACATCTCTGCTCTCCATCCCCCGGGTCTACAGATGGAGGTCGCATTTTCTTTAATATTCCACTCAGAGGACAATCAGTCTCAAGTGTTCTCAAGAGCTCAGGGTTCACTGAGGACTGAAAAAGAATAGAGTACCTGAGGTCATTATGCAAGCGAAGTGCACTACACAAACGCCCATTTGGGCGGTTGTTTTTCAGGATGGATGAGGTCACCCCTTTGGAAAAGGTCCACTTGCTGCTCTTTCCAATAGACACACCTGCATGGGTCTCCTGTAACCACCAGGAGGTAAATACAAGCCACTTCCTCAGATAGGTAAAGGGAGGGAGAGCCAGGAAAGCACCTGAGCATAGGTTGGGAGGGGAACACGGGAGAGGTCACGATCACCTTCAAAAAGCTGGTGCAGGCTCCAAGGAACCAGAGCTTTCACTGTTGCATACTGCTGAACGGTGACAGATGCAATCTGATATTTATGCTGAAGTCTCAGCACAGAAAAGAGACAGGACTGCAGGCACTCATTAGAAAGTTTATATTCTTAGTGGGGTGTGTATGTGTATTTGTGTGTGTAAACGTATTTTAGCTGTTAGAAATATGAACATCTTGCATATTTCATTTGCTTTTCTTCCAACTAAGAAAAGGCTTTCCTTTGGGTTGGGGAAGGCCAGGACATAATCTGATAGAAGAAACTCAAACCCAGAAAGACTTTATGGGATACTGAATTGGTTTTTCTCGGGAAATGGTTTCTTCCAAGATTGCTTTTATTATGAGAATGCCTTTTACAAGGCCATTTTTGAATAGGGTGTATGACATTTGATTGGGCCCTCCTTTAAAAAGGTCAGGTTTGCTTTAACAATGGCTCATGTCTTTACTATGCATAATAGGAAAATGCTGGCTGCTTGACAGAGCTAAAGCAGAATGTATTTTTTCAACCATTTGATTAAGACCTTCTAGGGATGGTAACCCAGCAGTGTACATAAATATGCGGATATGGTAGTAATTATAATGTGTGAACAGGGCAGGAAGGTTAACTCTGTTTCATTTTGACACCTGAAGGTGTCCAGTGAAATGTCAGTTAAAAATGTCCATATAAAACCACGCTCCTTTCTGCTTCCAGTCCCCAAGATACATGTTTGATATTAGCCAAAAGCCAGCAAGTGATGGGCAAAAAACAGGTAACTCAAATCATATTCCACTGCCCATCGTCCACAGATGGATATCCTGATAGAAACACCATGGTAAAATTTGGCTCACTCATGGAGTCCTAAATAAAGATGTCTTCTTACTGGAGTACTGAAACAGACCCAAAGAACAACCAAACCCCTTGTTATCAAGCAGAGGAACAAAGAACTCGCCCTTGTCATCTGAGTCCATCAGCCTGGGCCACACTTGTCCAGATGGTTGTGTCTTCCTCGCACCTGAATCTCTGCCTGAATATACCCTGGGCTTGAAGCATCATCTTAATATTCTACTGAGGACCACTCTAAGGCCTTGTGGCATCAGCCCAGGGCTCTGAGGACCCCGGGGACATGTTGTCCTGGGTCCCGGTGCCTGCACACCCACTCTATCCTTGCATACTGCTGCCTCCCCTGTATTCACTCCTGGCTCTCAGGCTCCGGCACGCCCCTCACTGCAGTACAACCCAAGTCTCCACAGCTTTCAGAGCTCCTCTGGGACCTCCCACTCCAACCCCAAGCCGCCGTGAGTTATGTTCCAGTAACCAGAGCGTCTGATGACTGAAACGAGCACCTGGCCACAGCCCTGCTGCTTGGGCAGAAGCCCTTCTCTCAGGACCCCTTTTGTAAATCCTATGGGCCTGGCCTGCTTGCTGGGCAGTGCCCGCCTTGTAATGGGCCACAAGACCCCATGACAAAACCAACGACAGTCCCATCACCGGCACAAAATCCTGATTGGACTACCATAGCCACACCTTTTTCTACTATCCCTGACCAAATCACACACTGCCCTCCCTCCAGGAGTTACCCTAAGGACAGAAATTCAAATTCGCCCTAGATCAATGGCCCCTCTCACCTTGTCTTTGACACTGCTGGAGCGCTCCCAAGCCCAGCCCAGGGCCATCCCAGAGTATCCAGTTTACCATCATGACCCCTGGGTTCTGTTTTCCTGTAAAGAACAACTTTCAGGTCATGAGCTGAAGGGAACCCCCATTACCAGAGAGATGAGGAGTGGCACGGTCCATCCAAAGAGTCCATCTCTGTGTGTGAACCACCCTGAAACTGAAAGGAGTGACAGGAGGCCTCACAGTCCGATGACTGGGGAACGCCACAGCTGTATCGTGGTACTGAGCAAAACCCAGGGACTTTAGAATCAGATGCTCCTAAATATAATTCTTGGCTCTATCATTTACCAGTCATGTTACCTTAGGCAAGATGTGTAGCTCAATGCCTCAGTTTCCTCATCTGCAAAATGGGAAAATTCTAGCCCTTGAAGGACTGTTGTGAAATTAAAGGAGATGACAAATGCAACATTTATGTTCACAGCAGGTGCTCACTGAATGTTACTTTTCTTCCCTTTAATCCCCATTCCAAAACCTAGTCCTCTATCATCTCTCCCTGACCTGCCCAGACACCACTGCCACCCCAGTTCTACACAAGGCTTCATATTCATCTAGAAGGACATGTCTATTATAGGAGGTCCTGCAAGCAGCTGGCTTCAGATTCAGCCTGGGTTTAAATTGTGGCTTTAGGCTAGGCGCAGTGGCTCACGCCTGTAATCCCAGCACTTTGGGATGCCAAAGCGGGCGCATCACTTGAGGCTAGGAGTTCCAGACTAGTCTGGCCAACATGGCAAAACTCTGTCTGCACTAAAAATATAAAAAATTACCCAGGCATAGTGACACACACCTGTAATCCCAACTATTTCGGAAACTGAGGCAGGAGAATTGCTTGAACCTGGGAGGCAGAGGTTGCAGTGAGCTGAGATTGGGCCACCGCACTCCAGCCAGGCAACAAAGCGAGACTCTGTCTAAAAAAATAAAAAAAATTTTTAAAAGTTGCTTTATTATTTGCAAACCATCTAGTCTTAGTCAAGTTGATTCATCTCCCTGCCTATTCCCTCAATTATAAAATTAAAACAGGACAAGTCACACCACAAATGGTTACTTTGAGAAATAAACAAGCTTCTTTTGGGAAAGCACCCATGACCAGGCAAATGCCAGCCCCAGCTTGTGCCTTCCGTGCCTTCTCTTGTGGCACCAGGGCTCATGAGGAGATGGGCTTCACAACTGCTTTTGCCCTGCCTCTCCGATATGCCCAAGGTCTGCAGAAGGAGAGGCCAGAGTCCTTGGTTAGGGACAGGGTCCTGCTCTGCCCCTAACCAAGGGCTGTGTGGGAACCTGCTTCTCTCCACTCCAAATTGAGGAGGTTAACAGAGTCCCCCCAAGGTCACTTCCAACACTCTATTTACATCCTTCCATATCCTCACCAGCTCTCCGGAAGGAGACACGGCAGTGAGAGGACAAAGCCATCCCTTGGGCTGGTTCCTGTTCCTTTCCTCTCTGTTCCCCGTGAAACTTGCCCTAGGTCTTTCTGCCCTAACCTGTTCCTAACAGCCTCTGCCACTTAAAACTCTCTTCCTTATCTTATACATAAAGTTAAAATAATAACAACAATAGAATTAATAACAACAAGGCTTAGAAGACTGAGGATGGAGACGTGAGCACCCTCCTAGACCTTGAAACTGCAGTGACTCACCCATTTCTCCCTTCTTAAGATTTAACCCACACTAAACTTGGGCCAGAGCAGAAGCAGCTCATTAAATGTGCACTCCCCCATGCACACACACCACACCGCAACACAAAGAATATGTTTGCAGCAGAAATCCCTGGAGATTTTCTTCAAAGTATCCCATGAAGAACCCAGATCCGCCTGTTACAGTTTCTGTGTGTTTGCTTGGGTGTGTACAGAGCAACTCAAAGCCAGTTGAAGGGAAATGATTGGCCCCTTCTACCTTCCCAGGCAGGTAGCTGGAACGCATGAGTCTCTCAGGGACTTGGAAAGAGAATTTTACCTGCATATGTAGCGTTAGCAAATGCAATTCAACTGTGCAAATATGTGCTCAGACTCTCCGTGCTTCTAGAAGTATCCCTAAGGATGCTTATTAGAGAGGCCAGCTCAGCAGCTGAGGTGGTCTCGCTCTGGGTTTCTTTCCTGAGCAAGCACTTCACAGTTGCCTGACACTTTGAATTGTGTAAACCATAAAATTAACAGCAGCCCCAAAGATAAAAGGCTAAATTAGACATTGCAAAGCAAGTAACAGTACACAGGCCTCACTCCTGGCACGGTAAAGGAATTCCTCTAACTGCACACAGAAATGAAGTCCTGGCAGGAGGCATGAGCTGCCCCCCGAAACTTTGGAAAAGAATAAGAGTATTACAGATATCAGCTCTCCAAAATGCAAATCTTCAAATGATCCCAAACTAGAATTAGGTGTATTTCTGAGGACTTGAAAATCTTTTAAATAGAAAATCATGCTCATTTTTAATGATAAAATACTCAAGAGGAAATACAAAAGTTATCATAATAAAGCACATAAAACAATATATGTTTTGACATTCAAAATGGCCAGATTTGAAGAGAAAGCATATGGTATGTTTACATCTGCCAACTTTCAGTACCATTCTAGGACATTTTATGACTGGAAAACACAGTACGTTAATAAGCAAATGCATTATTAAATTAAGCATGGCTTTGGGTGCTTACTCTAAGGAAAAAGCACCAGGCAGTAAAGTGAGAAATTATTTCACACTAAATAAAACCTTCAACAGATTTTGCAAATCTTTTCCCTGTCCCAAGGACCTCCATTCATGCCCCCAGCAACCCATTCCTGACGCCAGCACACGCCAAGTCTTGCGTAATATGCACTGCAGGTGGGAAGATGAATGGGCTGGGGTCTGCTTGGAGCCAGGCTGTTGCCAGGCTCTCCTTGTGGCAGGAACGTCACTCACATGCCAGGAGAATCCAATTTGCAGGAAGGAGCCAACTTAAGGGGGTCTGGGCTGTTGATTCATTCATCCACCAGCATAAACTATGCCATTCAGTGAGTGTGGTAGTGCAATGAGACATAGCCCCTTGGGATCTTAATGCTCTATCAGGCAAATAATGCATATATAAAATAAATAAAATAAGTAAAAGTAAGAAGATCAAGACAATAATAGAATAGTGAGCACTTATGGAGCCCATCCTCTGTGCCTTCCCAGGGCTGAGTGCTTTACAAGTGTTAGTCCATGATAACCCCCTCCCCACAAACCGTGGGAGGTGAGAGGTTCTCCTCCATGTTCTGGCTGCTATTGAGAAGCTACAAGAGTCCAAGGCCCATTTCTAGCAACTTTACAAGCTTCAATTTGTTTCTCAATAGCCCCAGTTCCCTAACTTCCTTTACTTGCATAGCACGTTTTTGTTTGTTGGTTGGTTTTTTGTAAGGTGCCTTAAACCACTTTGGAACATATGATAACCTTATAAGAACTTATTTACTAAATTTATGTGTCTGAACTTAAACTATTTATCATTTCCCCTAAACCTCCTGCTTTTCCTGAGTAGGCTGTTTTGGTCCCAGAGCTCAAACACTGTTGTCTTCTTTGCTAAGTCCCTTGTGTCTTCCAAGATTTGTCTCCTGACTCCACCTGATAGAATACTATCTATTCCTCCGACAGCAACTTCCTGGCTCATTCCTTCATTTCCATTCCCACTACTGTCATCCTGGGTGGTACGCAGGATGTTACTAACCTGGGATATGGAAATACTCTTCCCATTGGTCCTCTCCTCTTCAGTTTGTCTCTAAACCATTTTACATACTTAGAATTAGTGTGTGCCATCATTAGCTTCCAAAGGCAGAGTCCTCATCACATCATGCCTTTCAAACCTTGTGTGGCAGTTGGTGCATGTCCCATTCATTGATCCATTCATCCATCCACTTACCCACCCATCCATCCACCCACACGCTCATCCACCCATCCACCCATTCATTATCCACCCATCCATCCACCCACACAGTCATCCACCCATCTACCCATTCATTATCCATCCATCCACCCACCCACACATTCATCTATCCATCATTCATCTAGTTCCCCACCTACACACCCATCTTCTCGCCCATCTAACCATGCAAAAGCATGATGGAGCCCTTTCTCGGTGCCTGCCCAGTGCTGAATGACTTATACACATTAACTGGTTCTATCCCCACTTTCAAACCCTGTGAAGACATTTCTCCCCACCTGAAGAAATGGACAGTGATGAATAACTTTATCAAGGAGGTTAGAAAAATAAAGCCCAGAAAGTACAAGTGGTTCAGCAAAGGGTTTGAGTTCTGGGGAACTGGAGCTGGAGTTTAGATTTGGGAGCAATTGACATGGTAAAAAGAAGCTGATGTCACGACGTCAATGAGACTACCAAGAGAGGGTATGAAAAAAAAGGAATAAAAGTCATTCTCTCTTGTGCTGAGAGCTGACTCATCAGAGAGGATAACCATTCCCCACAAGGGAGAGTGTAGAGGAAGAGCGAGCAAGCAGGCGTGGGTCGTGACTCCAGGAAACCTCCATGCTGACGGCTGCAGACAAGGACAGCTGTCATCTGTCTCCTCAGGAAGGGATTCCCAGCTTTCCTTGTTCTCCATGTCAACTGCTCCCAAGCAGGAACTCAGTGACTGTGTGATGAATGAATGAATGCACGAATTTAAGGGGCTACGAGTGGCTAGCTACCCTTCAACTTTGGGCAGGCGGCTCCAACTCCCTGACTTGTTGTTTTTTTGTCTATAAAATGCAAAGAATCCCACGGGATATAAGAAAGTGGTACGTCGCAGATGAGAAGCTGATTCAGTGAAGGTGTCACTGTCTATTGGTCACCTTTCCTTCCTGGGTCACTTTCCTCTTCTGTAAACAGGGCCTATGGGACTCTTTTGAGTTCTCTTCCCGATGGCATTTCAGGACTCTAAGTGCACAGAGGAATGCAGACTTGGTGGGGTGCCTGGGCAGTGGGAGGGGACAGAGACCAGGAGGGCAGGAGCTGGACCTCTTTTCCGTGAATGCGGTCACAGTGGCAAGATTCCTGTGTCATCCCCTCGGCTCAAAACCAAGATAAGAGAAAGCATTCCTTCTTTCCAATCACTGTCATGACTGACAGGTTCTGCAAAGTTCCCTCTGCCCAAATGGAATGCAGACTGTACACGCAAAGCATTCCCCAACACCACCCTTCAAAACTGCAAATTGAGTCCCATTGGGCAATGTTTCAGCCCTGAAGCCCCTTTTCCTCTGAGATACGCTGGAGAAAGGAATGTTGACTAGACAAGCACACAGTGCGGTCAACTGAAATCTGCAAGTTTATTTTATGCAATCTGAAGCTAAAAATGTAGGATTGAGATTCCCTATGTCCTAACGTGGTATTTATCTTATTATACAACTCTGGCAGAAATCCTGTAGGGTAGATCTTATAACCATTTACAGATGAGTGGATTCAAAATGTGAAGGAAAATGTAAGGTCTGTTGTTTCCAGCCATGCAGCCAATCAAGGAGGCAGAACACTCCCCTAAAATGTGAACTACAAAAGACAAGCACATGATTCCCTGAGAGTTAGACTATAATACTTACACTTGAGGGGCAGGTCTGAGGTGTGTGCAAACCTTACTTTCCAGAGAGGCAGGACTCCCTTGCCCACACAGCTCTGCCGTCCTTCCCTCTAAGGACAGGATGCACGGGGCGGATGCAGGTGAATTCCCTGAGGAGCCCAGGATGTGGGGCCCCAGGTAAAATGAGTGGGCAGGGTCTGGGGAGAGGGTGTGTCATGCATGGGCATGACAGGGCCAGTATCAATTACAAGTTCACCATGAACATGGATGTGTTGGGATTCCCTGGCCTAGTGACATGAAGGCAGCAGAAATGTCACAGGCAAGGGCTTGGGGCTCAGGCTGACCATGGGCCCAGCTGCAGTGTCCCAGCCTAGCACTTGTAAGCTGCATGGCCTTGGACTTGGTCTTTATCTAGGTGTCATCTTCCTAACATATGTTTGATTGGCCACTGTAGCCGGCTTTCAAGGTGGAGGAAGGGGCCACACACCAGGGAACACAAGTGGCTTCTGGAAGCTGGAAAATGCAAAGAAATGGATTCTCCGCCAGAGTATCCAGAGGGAGCCAGAAAGCTGCTCTCACAGCCTTCCATCAATATTAGTTTTAAAAAATCTTGCATAATCAATCCCTTCCGAAGCACCTTCTAAATTCTAACTGGCCTCACCTCCAGGAAGTGAGTGCGTGGCCAGGCATCCGCAAGCCCTCACTGCAGCCCTGGCAAGCACCCCCTTTATTTTGTGCCATGTCTGAGAGACTGAGGGCATTTTGCTGCCAGTGATACCCAGAACTCCACTCTACCAGGTGCTCTTCCGTTTTTTTTCTTTTTAACCAGCTTTTCTTGTTATAGCACAGGTCATACATTCTAGGATCAGTCTGCAGTTGAAAGCCATCTCTGAAGTTCTCCACCTGAGCCTGACCTGCTGCACAGGACACCATGGCCAGGACAGCACCTGCTCAGGCTTTTCAGTGGCAGACACGAAATAGCTGCAACCCAGGGTCAAGGGCGCGAGGGCACATGCCTGCCCCGGGTGGGAGGAAGATGATGAGGCTGAGGCAGTGAGAAAGAGGCCACAGTCAGGACAGGGCGTGTTCTGCCCTGAGGTTGAGTCAAAAGTGCAGAACCCCAGGGACCAGACATGGAATCTGTGGTAGAAATGGATCAGCCCAGGGGCCTTTCAAGCAGCCTGCCCCACAGGGGTGAATCCTCTGGCAGGAGCTGCACAGTATCAGGAGATGGCCAAGGAGGGGCAGTGCCCACAGCCAAGGAGCCACAGGAGGAAAAGCCAGGGGAAACTATTTATTTCCTGTCACTCCTGTAACAATGAGCTCAGACAAAGTGGCTTAAAACCACGCTCATTTATTACCTGGTGGCTCTGGGGTTCAAGCCTGGAATGGGCCTCACTGGGCTAAAGCAAAGGTGCTGGCTGGACTGGCCGCTTCTGGAGACTCTGGGGAAGAATCCATTTCTTTGCCTTTTCCAGCTTCCAGAAGCCACTGTGTTCCCTGGTGTGTGGCCCCTTCCTCCATCTTCAAAGCCGGCGACAGTGGCCACGTCCTTCTCACCTGCCTCTCCCTGGTTCCTCTTCCATTTTAAGAATGCCAGGGATTACCTCAGGCCCACCCAGATAGTCTGGGATAGTCTCCCTGTTAAAACTCAGCTGATTGGCACCCTTAGTTCCATCTGCCTCCTTGGTCCCCTCTGCCGGGTAATCTCCCATACACAGGTTCCCAGGATTGGGATGCAAACCTCTCTCACACTGCAGGGAGCCTCCAAGGACACAAGAAAGCAGCCTCTGGAAAGAATGTTGGCGGCTGAGACACCTGCCATGGCCAAAAGCACAACGCATCTGCAACAGAACCATCGAACCAGAACCTCCACCCTTCCTAGGACAGGAGAGCCAGCCCGGAGGCTTCCAGGCCAGGGCCAGTGTGGGAGGGGAAGAGATTGGAGGTGAAGTTCAATTTAGAGTTGTGACTTTTAGGTACACAGTTTAGTTGTTTTTGTTTTGTTTGTTACAGAATGGAGACTGGAAATTCAAAGTGACAGCAGGATGTTGAATCATTTCAGTGAGAGCAGAGAAGTCATGAGGAAGGCCCAGCCCAAGAGGAAAACATAGCCCGCTGTGGGAGGAAGCAGCTGAGGAGACGAACTGTCTTCTGTGGTTACGGCCCGGCTACAGATTGTCCTCTCTGCTCCATCTCCCTTTCCTCCAACTACGCAGCGCACCATTTCCAGGCCTGCACCACCCCAGCTCTCTTCTTGTTTGAGATGCTGATATATGCCCATGCCCTTCTCAAAGGTGAGGTCAAAATGCAGCAGTGAGCTGCAGATGCAGGCAGGGAGCCGAGGCAGCTAACGCAGCCACAAGTCACACTGCCTGGATTCCAGAGAAGCCACAGCACACTGTTGCTCTCCGTGAAAAAATTTTCCATGCCGTTCTGCCTTCTTAATTCCAAATGGGAATAATCTGCCTTATCCGTGAAAGTCTTCAAAAAGACAGACAAATCTGATATTTAAATAAATCCCTGCAAAGATGTTTTGCTTAGTGTTTTTTATATGAGTAAAGGATTATGAACAGCTTCATCCATCACATCCTGCAATACATTCAAACCACTAAAATAATCTCATGTGGGGAGACTATGACACGTAAAATTCATGTGACAAAACAATGGGTGTAAAATTAGTCTGAAAACTGTACACCAACATGCTTCGAATGCCTCAACCAGTCAGAACAAACAGCTATTCAGTGGCCACCTTGGGTGATGGAATTATACGTTATTTTTATTTTCTCTTTTTCTCTTTTCTGTTTTTTCCAGTTATTATCAATAAGTAGGTATTGCTCTTTAATCAGCAAGATAAATATACGTTATATTTTATATTTTAAACAGCAGCTGTACTTTGGGGATCAAAAGAAAGGAGAGGAGGATGAGGAAGAGAAGAGGGAGAGGAAGGAAGGGAAGGAGGAAGGCAGGGAAGGAGAGAAGAAAACCTCTCCTGTATCCCAGTGCTTTGGGAAGTCAAAGCAGGAAGATAGCTTGAGTCCAGGAGTTCAAAACTGGCCTGGGCGACACAGTGAGACCCTGGCTCTATAAGTAGTTTAAAAATCAGCCTGGCATGGTGGTGCCCACCTGTGGTCCCAGCTACTCAGGAAGCTGAGGTGGGAAGATCACTTGAGCCTGGGTGGTTGAGGCTGCAGTGAACCATGATGGTGCCACTGCACACCAACCTGCACAACAAAGCAAGACCTTGTCTCAATGAAAGAAGAGAGCGAGAGGGACAGAAGGAGGGAGGAAGGAAGGAGAGGCACAGTCCTTGCCCTCAGGCAGTCTGCAAGTGGCAATAGCAGTGGACAAGCGCACAGCTGGTTGCATTGCACCCGATACAAATGCGCGGTAAGGGGCCACACAATTGCTTTCTGAGTGTGAAGAATATTTTACCTAGGTGAAATACCCTAAATAACTCCCCGGCTCCCAGAATTGGACAGTGGCATGGGACCTGCGTGGACTACCTCTTGCCAGCTGCACTTGCCCACCAGCGGCTTCTGGCTGCTTGACTTGCCCTATGTGCATTTCTATAATAAGAATACGGGTCATATTTTTAGATATGCAATCGTTTGAATTCGAATCAGTTCAAAATGCTCCACCTCAAATCCCCACTCTTGGGCCCTCCCCACTTGGGAACAAGACATTCCTTTATCCCAGACTCATGCCCAGGACTCCCCGAGAGGAGCAGTTCTGCCGGCAGACACAGGGTCCCTTCTGCACAGCATCCACCACTGCCCTGTCTCCTGAGTCCCCGCCCGGTGCAGCAAAGAAGGAGTGTGTGCGATGTCTGCAGAGCAATGACAGACCCACCATATGACGGTACTGGTAAAAGCAATACAACCCTTATCAAGTTTCATCTGCTTCCTCCCGTGGGAGGGAGGGCAGGGAGAAACACCAGCTCCTGAGAAATTGGGCCCTCCTCCGCATCCTTCCCACCCCACCCCACCCCCAACCACCATTTCACGGCCCTTCCAGCACACACATCGCCCTGGAAACCAGAATAATTCCCCTAACAGCACACTATTCCCACGGCATTCAGGAACTCTCAGTAGAGATATGTCGGGGACAATTGTGATTGTTTTTACAGACGAGGAAACTAGAAGAGAAAGATCAAGTGTGTTTGCTGCAGTAAAGAGTCTCCATAATAAACGGAATTGCCACTGTACCTTCTTTTAAACAAGCCTGGAAAAGTAGGATCCCAAATTCGCAGGACAGAGAAGTCGGGGGCTTATGGGTCATTTCACGAAAGGAATCACCAGTGTCTTCATCTCAGTAGAACCCTGCCCTGGAGCTCCTGAAAGGACCCAGCTCAGCCTCCAACAGCTTCCCCATGTTCAGGTCCCACACAAGCCGGTGGGCTGAGGCCAGGGCCAGGGGCAGGGCCCGGGAGTCCCAGATCAACACACATCAGTCCTGATGCCAGGAGCCTGGCAACGAGAGAAAAACAAAAAGCCGCCAGATACCTTTGCATTTATTCTAAATGCAATGTGCAGACCTAGCTTTACCACCATAAAACCCCTAAAAGAGGGTGTCATATTCTGGGCATGCCCTGTCATTTTTTCTCTTGCAACCTCCCTGGTGACCCACAGGAATCCATCCTTGCCCAGCAGGGTGTGGCCCATCTCCTTTGTACCCACCCCTGCCCCCAGCCAGGCCCCCTCCCTGCTGCCTTCACCAGTTACACTGAGACCCCTAGACCCTTGACTCTGTGAATCCTGTTCCAGAATCTTCCATCTGAGTTCTCCGTGCTTTCTGCCTTCCTCCCAGACACCCACACCTGAAATCTGTCTTTGGGTTACACTTCTGGGCAGGGCCTGCAGTGAGCCGGCACCACACTGGCCTGTCCTGGCTCTGACCTGGCCCCCACACCATCCCCTCTCTGCCCTGACTTCCAGCTCTGGCCACCACCCTGTGACTGCCAGTTTCTGGTGAGAACACCCCAGCTGCCTGGGTCCCCATCTAAACACTGACAAGCCCCCTGCACTGAGAAAAGCCCGACGTGATGGCCAATTTTTCCCTTTTCCACTTCCTGTCTGGAAACAGCTTCCCATCTGAGCCTGGTAGGAATGAAGGAGCTTCCATGTAGGCTGAGGGAGGTGGGGAGACTGGGGGTTGCTGTGAGGCTGGGGTCTCAGGCCGGTCATCATATAGGCCCCAGGCTCACATCTCAGGACTTCTGTCTACCCAGTACACACAAGTCCCACCTCCTCCTAACCCCCACTGGCATTTGGGCCCAGGTCCTGCTTTTGCAAGCAGCTCGGCTTTGCCATCAGTTATTTAAAAGTGGATATTCCAGGATGGGCACAGTGGCTGGAACCTGTAATTCCAGCACTTTGGGAGGCCGAGGTGGGCGGATCATGAGGTCAGGAGATCAAGACCATCCTAGCCAACATGGTAAAACCCCGTCTCTACCAAAATACAAAAAAATTAGGTGGATACGGTGGCACGCACCTGTAGTCCCAGCAGCTACTCGGGAGGCTGAGGCAGGAGAATCGCTTAGAACCCAGCAGCAGAAGTTGCAGTGAGCAGAGATCATGCCACTGCACTCCAGCTGGGTGACACAGTGACATGCTGTCCTCACATGCACACACAGATACACACACGCACACACACATGACACATGTTTACACACATGCACACATGCACAGATGAGGTGTGACAAGTGCTACATCCACTGGGTCAGGTGTGTTTCAACCCCTTCCAGATCACTACTATCCTGTCATTCCAGGTGCGCGTGATAAGAAGCATGTTGTGGTAACAGGGACAGAAGCAAAGCAGGGTAGAAGTGCCCTGGGCACACCTCCGGGGACAGAAGATGCTGTGTCTTTATCAATAGATGACGACCAGCCCTGCTGGGAGCCAGTTTCTGTACAGGCTGGGATGGGGGGGTGCACTGATGAGCAGGAGCGGTCTGCCCTGCCCTTGCAGCCCTTCCAGACTCACTGGAGAGGCAGTGACCAAACCCACTATCTGTTATGGAGAAAGATAGGAGCCAAGTGGTGGAAAACCCAGGGGCAGGGAAGCCCCATCTGGAGGATCTGCTCAGTCTCCACCAAAGAATGAAGCAGAGTAAGAGGGGCTCCTGCTGATAGGAGGGAGAGCTGGGGCAGGCAGAGCACAAGCCTCTTGTGCACAGACCCCGGGGCAGGAAACAGCTGGATGTGGTCAATAACGAGAGAAAGTCAGCAGGTTCAAAACATAGAAAGAGTGAGAAGAGGGGCCCCTGAGATGTTCAGATAAGGGGGCAGGGGCCCAAGGGGGCAGGACTTAGCAAGGAGTTGGGATTTTATTCTTAAGTCATGCTGAGGTTTTGGAGGGCTTTGGGGGTGGAGGCAGATGATGGGTTTTGTTGTAAGGCGTCACTTGGTGGAAAGAGGATATAGCAGGACAGGATCCCGGGCACCTGGAGAAAGGTGGAAGGGTGCGAGTTCCATCTGGGCATGGATGCAGGGTGTGAGGGACGGAGGTGACCATGGTTTGTTCCAAGGCCTCTGGCTGGTGGGCTGAGGAAGACTGCAGGGCAGCGTGGGCAGGGAGGCCGAAGCACAGGCCCCGCTTCCCTGGGACACGCCCAGAGCACAGGAAGAGGAGGACGACATGGAGGCCATTTGCACACGGGGAATTCCAGGGCCAGGGGCTTGGTCTGTGATAACTCAGCATGAGCAAGGGAGGCAGGGGTGCGGCTGGTGGGAGGCTGGCGCCCCTTGTCCCCCTGGATGTCTGGGTGGAGACCCCAGGTGGAGGCTAGGGCTGGCAGAGGTTCTCGAATTCAGAGGGCAGGAAGCCAGGGCTGGCCAGCTGCATCTCCTCGATAGAGACTGCTGCAGGTGAGGGCACAGGCACAGACTTTCTCCTGTCCTGGGGACTCAAGGCTGGGATCATAATTGACTTAGATCTGGGAGGAGACAGCTCACGTCAAGCATTTCAAATACTGAAAGCAAGGATGCAGTTTGTTTCCAGAGAATCTTTTACTAGGTGCAGAAACACAGGGGCAAAGGTGTAACTTCCAGAATACTAGAAAAGAGAATCTACCGTGTCAAAAATCAACCACTAATAAAATCATACCTACAGACACAAAACCAGCATTTAACATCTTACCAGAGAGGTGAGACAAAGAGGATTCATTCAAGGAAGAGAAAGGGACTTGGTTCAAAAACCCTTAAAAAAAAAAAAAAGAAAACTCCTTTTGCTAGCAGAACAGCCTTCTTTTAACCTCAGAAGCTTCTGGAATGAGGTCTCCTGCAGCCAAGGCAGGCAGGCTTCTGGAGTCTTCATCTTACGCCAGGCACAGAAAGGCGGCTGCAGGAGGGGGGACACCCTGGGCTGTCCACCACTCTGACACTCTGACATTCCAGCAGGAATCTACCAGAACAGCGCCCTGACCAGAATCTGCTATAGCAGGGTAGTGCCGGGGAGGTAACTGTGCCGTGCTAATCATTTGATGATCACCGTGGGACCAGCCTCATTCAAAGAGTGATAGTGGGGTCCTTCCAGTCACACATGCCTGCTGCTACATGAGGGTCAGATACAGGTCTTTTAATGCTGGTAGAGGAGAATGGCTTAAAATACAGACGTCAGGTTAAGGCAAGATGACGGCTAAAATACATGAGTATTATCAATCTATTATTATAGCTATTAAATATTGGAGTGCTTCTGTGTGCCAGGTAGCATGCTAATAAGTTTACAGAATTTCCTCATTTAATCCTTACAGCAATCCAGGAAAAGAAGACGCTGTGGTATCCACTTTACAGAGAGCTTAGGGAGTCCGGGCATCACCCTGTGTAGGGAAAGAGCCAGGGTTGAAACGCTGGCTCTTATGGACTCCCTCAGCCCCATGCTCTTCTCCACCATGGTGGCCAGAGGAGTGAGCTCTTAGGCCGTGGTCCACTGCACGGGGAATGACAGCGGATTCTCGTGGGGAGGAAGGTCAGAGAGAGGTGGCCTGCTGGGTCTCAAACTGGGCAGGATTCACAGTTAGGAAGAAGGATTTAGAAACGGAAGAGGGGCACACAGTGTTCACAAGACACTGGCTTACCTCTTTGTCCCTAATTTAGACTAGGAGACTGTTTTGGAGCTCCTCCAGTTACCGGCAGGCATGACCTCAAGGAGGCGGGGTCCCCTCTGCACTAGGCTTAGCTGCAAAATGGAGGCCCACCTCTCAGGTTAGATTAAGCCCCCAGGAGAACGTCCCGGAGGCCGCATATCTTAGAGGGGGCAGCACGGGGGGCAGCACGGCTCCTCCTAACACAAGCACCGGTCCAAGCCCCAGGTTTTATGAAGTTGCTTTACTTCGTTTTTGAAGCCGGGCCAATGTAGTTTTATGGGTTCTTGCTTCCCAGAATTTGGCAGATGCAAGTGTCTCTGCAGTGACTTTCTTTGTCTCAAGTTCATGGAGACAAAAGTAAAATTTGCTTTCAAAAAAGATCCATGCCCTCTTTATTTTCAGTCAATACCAGCAAATCAAAACCAAATCATAATATCACCAAAAGTCACAGGGTCTTTCAACCCACTTACTTCTCTGGCACTGATGTTTTCTAGCCATTTGTTCAAAAAGCTTTCCTGAGACTGCACCATCTGCAGGTTTCTGGGGTCTCTGTGTGGAGCTGGTTCTGTTCAGGTGGAGAGTTGTGGGATCTGGATTCCAATCTTCTCCCAAACGAGGCAGGAAAACAGGGTCTGGAGGCAGGGAACATAAGGCCAATTCACGCTGACTTCCTAGAACTAAATCAAATAGAAACACTTCAGCTATGACAGGAAATATCTTCTCCATTTACATAGGGCGTATGCCAAGTAACCAATGGAAACTTCTAGAGGGTATTTAAACCCCAAAAAGTTCTGTAAGGGAGCTCTTGAGCCCCTATGCTCGGGCCTGCTCCCACCCTATGGAGCGGACTCTCGTTTTCAATAAATCTCTGCCTTTGTTCCTTCATTCTTTCCTTATTTTGTTTGTGCATTTTGTCCAATTCTTTGTTCAACATGCCAAGAACCTGGACACCCTCCATCGGTAACAGCAACAGCGGGAGCCCTGCTTACCCACCTCATCCTGGTCCTCCCCTGCAAAACCAGGCAAAAGACCCCCTGCAGAGCTGGCACAGGGACTGGATGAAATCAGGAGTGGGGTGTGCCATGGGTGCCCCCGCCTTAGCTGCAGCTCAAAGGGTTCTGTTTTCTGAGCTATGAATACAACATAACTACATTTCTAACTCACTGGTATCCCATGATGACCCGGGTGATTTATAAATTTCTGACTCCCATGGCCAGCGCGGTGGCTCCTGCCTGTAATCCTAGCACTTTGGGAGGCCGAGGCGGGTGGATCACAAGGTCAGGTGTTCTAGAACAGCCTGACCAACATGGTGAAACCCCGTCTCTACTAGAAATACAAAACTTAGCCAGGCATGGTGGCATACACCTGTAATCCCAGCTACTCAGGAGGCTGAGGCAGGATAATTGCTTGAACTCGGGAGGTGGAGGTTGCAGTGAGCCAAGATTGTGCCACCACACTCTGCCTGGATGACAGAGTGAGACTTTGTCTCAAAAAAAAGGGATGCGATGAGCAGGTCCCGACCCCTAAGCTGAGCCCCTACCACTTCACTCTGCCTCCACGAGCATGCTGCTTCCAGGAGCACGGTGGCCTTTTGTCCATGCAGCAGGGCACAAGTTTCCATACAGGCAGTGTCCCTCAAACCCAGAGTCCTGGCTGGCACTTCTTAGTGCCCTCAGCTCAGGGCACAGTGGAGAACAGAGCTGAAGACGAAACAAGGCCTTTGCATAAAATAATTCTAGAGCCTTTAGAAATGTTAACACCACTAAGTTTTCTCGCTACATAGATGGCCCCAGGCGTCAAAGTTCCCATAGGAACACACACATGAGATCTTCACAAGTCCCAGAAAGCGCAAGAAGGAGCCAGTTACTAAGGCCCCCACTACATGGGATCAAACACCAACAAACTCATTGGAAATGGCTTTTGTTTTTAATACATATATTAAATAATCTTCTCAATGAATGTTTTTAGATTGGATTTTTTGGTTTGGGGATGAGAGATTAGTTACCAGGTTTCCACTCTGCCTATCCACCCCTCAAAATGCCCTGGTATCCTGCTTCCTAAGGGCAACCCCAAAACTTTCTCAACGCCTAGAAGCTGGATTGAAAATGTGGTGTGTGTGACATACCAGCACCGTTTGCAACACCAAGGCACACTACATGAACAGAATGGCAACTCTCTTGACACAAAGCATATCACTAAGGATACCTTTTTGATGGAGAGGGATTAGATGAAACAGAGTTGTGAAGATCAAGAATTTCCTAAGTGACAGAGAGCTGAATGCAATTTCACAAATGTTATTGGCTGGTGCAAAAGTAATTGCGATTTCTGATGTTAAAAGCAATGGCAGAGACTGCAATAACTTTTGTACCATCCTAACACTTTCTAAAATTCATTAAGCCATTCTTGAGATGCAGGTAGGGGTGCCAGATAAAACACAGAACACCCAGTTAAATGAATTCTAGATCAGCAGTAACAAAAAAATAATTAGTATATTTCATGCAATATTTGGGATGTACTTACCCTAAAAAAATTTAGTCAATGTTTATCTGAAATTCAAATTTACCTGGATGTGTTGTGTGTTTATTTGCTAAATCTGGCAACACTAGATGGTGGTTCTGGCAAGAGCATCCGGAAATAATCTTCTTAACCCTCATGCAGTCATTTTTCACTTCTTTCTAGGAATGGCCAATCATTCTGCAGTTTGCACTGCTGCCTCCTACATATCATGGCTCTTCATTAAATGCTTTTGGTGTTTCGCATTTCTAGTTCACGACAACACTTTCCCGCAACTGCTTCGTTATCGCTATTTTCATTGAAATCAAGTTCTGTAAGTATTTTTTAAACTGTGTAAACCCATATATGTATCCTGTTATTACTTGTTTTTTGTTTTGTAAAAGCTTTTCATCCTATTTGTCTCTAAGGTTTGCAGGCTGTTAGAAAATGTGAATATGGTTAAAGTCTCACTTATGTTTTAAAGCTGTTTCACATTGCTTTGGTATCCAAATGTGGAAGCTAATTTTCTTAAATGTCAAGCACAAGATATCTGACCTGGCTGTTAATTGCTCTGTTGGCCGTAACAGAATCCCAAAGAGCCTAAAGGGGGGATGGTTGGGCTGGCAGAGGAGCTCAGTGGCAGAAAGTGCAGCGGGGGCCTCTGGAGGGATGTCCCAGATTTTCCCCTCCTGTGCTGGCTCCCTGTTCCTTCCCACCATCATTTCTCATCACTGACCCTCTGCATTCCTGTGGAATGACCTCGCTGGTAGTTCAGTGAGTTCTCCTCGATAAACTCACAGCTTCCCCTGGTCCACATTTATGTCACTTCTCCAGCTGAACACCCAATAAACACTAATGAGATTCATTGGATCTTGGGTACAAATTATGGGGTAGAGATTCCAATGAGCCCCATCACTCCTGGCTCAGGCTGCTGGGTCCCAGGCAGAGTGGGCTGCCTGGGCAGCAGGTGCCAGGTGATGGGTAATTCAGTGGTGTGTTAATAGCAGAAGTCTTGGATACATTCTAGCCAATCCAAGGATCATTATAATGAAGTTGTGAGGGTGGCGTCCAGCTTCATGTATCCGAATCACCTAATCTGCCAAAGGAATTCCTGGCAAATAGATTCTGGACCAAGTTGCATTTTGGAGTATCAGGGGTGATTGTACCCTGCAGCCATCGCTCAGAATCTTGGCTCAGAGGAACTTGTCTTGTTTACAGATGCCACCCCATTTCTGGAAACAAAAGTAAACATTACCAACTCATTTCAAGGTCCCTAAACCATTACTAATTAGTAAGAGGCTTGCAGTTATCATGCAAATAGTGGAGATTGTCAACTGGGGTCTATTCAGAGGAAATTCATAATGTTGCTAATGAAACTGTATTTAAGTGGGTGTCTATGAAGGATAAGTTTTCTGAAGATTGTATACAGACAGGCAAAGCCTGATGCAGTGAATTCCACACCCTCAGGGACCCACGTACCGTAACTGGGTGTTTCCCTTGGCTATTACATACCATCTTTCCACCCTAGCTTTCTTCCCTTTTTCCATGTTTGTTGATTTTGATCTGTAATTAATGCCCATCAAGACAAAGTAGAAAATAGCCACAAGCAAAAAGAAAAAAATGATCATTTCTCTACCACCCACAGATAAAACATAACAAAGCAGTTGAAAAAGTGGGATGATGCTGTATCTCCAGTTCCTTTATGCAAGACACATCCCAGGCATGTTGCCGTGTCTGTAAAGACGTTTTAATGGCCACAGAGTGTTCCATGGCGTGGGCGCATCCTGATGTTTTCACTATCCCCTCGTGCCCGGTATTTTGCATGTTCCATTGTTTCCCTGTTGCAGTCAATGCTGTAATAGGCATTGCTGAAGCTGAACCTTTGCATCAGTACATGTGAACAGTTTACAGTTGTGGTTTTGATTTCATCTCTGACCCGGCAGTTATTTGGAAATGTTTTATTTTGCTTTGTTTTAGTTTTCCAATGCCTGCCGTTTCCTGTTTATATCTTCATTATTTAACTCCGCTTTTATTACACTGTGGTCAAAGAATGTGGATGGTACTATTTCTGCTCTTAGAAATTTATTGAATTTTTAAAAATAGTTAAATATACAGTCAATTTTTGTAAATATCCCATGGGAAAGTAAGAAGATACTGGATTCTTCCTTTGTAGACCATACCAGTCGACTCTTAGCTCTCAATTCAAACTTATTAATCATATTCTTAAACTCTTGAGTCTACTAACTTATTTTTCCATTTTAAGTGATTTCTTAAAAGCCAAGGAATTCTTTGCCACTACTACATATTCCTGGCGAATCTCTTTTCATCAATGTCAATTCAGAGTGTTTTGCTGTTGTTTTTATTTGGTCTTAGCTTTAAAGTCCAAGGCAGATCACTTCTGTAGTCTCTTTGAATAGCTTTCTTTCATTTGCTAGATATTTTTCTCTAGGAACAGAAATTATAAGTACATTGAGACCATTATGTCTCATCAATAGCTATTATATATTTTTTCTAATATTTTTCATCTCTTTACCATTTCGATTTAATTTAAAAGAGCTTTTAAAGGTTGACTGATTCAGTTTTCTGAAGTTTGATTGACTTTGACTTTTTCTAATCCCGTATTAAATTCTGTTACAGCCTTATTTTTTTCTTCCCAATTTTCCATAAGTCTGCCATTTCCTTTTTCATCCCTGTCTTATAGTTCATCTCTTACTGTACAGAATCTGTAAAACGGGAAGAAGATGATGTCCAAGTTTTCCTCCTGTTTCCAGTAGTAAATGTGTTTAAATCTGTTTTTTCCTGTTGGCTGTGATATAAGTTAACCTCCTTCTTTCATGCTGCAGAATCTTGTCATGGGTAAGCATCTTGGTTTGGGTCAGTCACAGGATACTGTCTGACCAATGACGGTGTGAGCCACTCTGAGGATCTTCTTCTTTCCAGGCACATTTACTGTTTCCTGACCCCCACCCTTGCCCCGGACTTCAGCTGGAGGCCGGTCAGGTCTCAGCAGCCAATGGTGAATTGGACTTGGTCAGCCCCCTGGTCAGAAGCTCTTTGCCGACGCCTTCTCCAGCAAGTGAAACCCTCACGGTGACCCCTGTTTGTCCATGTCTGGCTGCCTATCCAGCCAGGCCACTACTCCAGTGCCTGGGAGACTTTATCTAGCCCTCTTTCTGGCACCACGTTCTCCAAATTGAGGGAATGCCTCTTCCCACCCAGAAGGAAACTGTGGATCATGAAAGTGCTCAGGGACGTCACCTGCTGCTGCTACGGTCAAGAGAAGCTCCCTAGAAGCTCCCTCTCCACATCAAGAGCTTTGGGCTGCCCCCCTGCCCAGCTTGGCCTACTCTGGGGGTCACTGCTCTGCCAGGGCAAAGGGATGCCAAGAGGTGTCTCCACCTTGGCCCACTCTCAACTGGAGCTCTGTGTTCCCAGGCCAGAGTCTCACGAAGTTCCCTGAAACACCCACTTCCAACACCTGCAGCCCATACGGATCCTGTGGGGAAAATGCACTGCCTTCTGTGACCTCGGCTGTCTTGTCCTGTGTTCATGTCATCCAGCAAAAGTTCCTTACTGGGGCCGGGTATGGTGGCTCATGCCTGTAATCCCAGCACTTTGGGAGGCTGAGGCAGGTGGATCACCTGAGCTCAGGAGTTTGAGACAAGCCTGGCAAACATGATGAAGCCCTGTCTCTACTAAAAATACAAAAATTAGCTAGGCATGGTGCCACATGCCTGTAGTCCCAGATACTCGGGAGGCTGAGGCAGGAGAATCACTTGAATTGGAGAAGTGGAGGTTGTAGTGAGCCGAGATCGTGCCACTGCACTCCAGCCTGGCAACAGAGTGAGACTCCACATCAAAAAAAAAAAAAAAAAAAAATTCCTCACCAGCATTGGCCATGGAGGCTGCCCCATCTATTCTCAGTGCTAATGACTTTTGCCACCACCTATGTCTGTTTTACTGTCAATCTTTCCATCTGTTTCCAGGAGAGAAAGAGAATCTAGACAGTTCATGGGAATAATACTAAAGCTACTAAACTAATAAGTCACTAATTAGGTGCCAAGGACAGTCTTAAGAGATTAACATTATCAGTCCATTTCATCTTCATGAAGCAGATACTATTATTAGTATTATTGCCATTTTACAGATTAGGAAACTGAGGTACATAGAAGCTAAGTGGTGCATGCCCTGTCACATGGCTGCTGAGTGTCTCCAATGACTAAACTCAGTCTAGCTCCAGGGTCTGCTTTGAGTGCACCCTAGATGCCTCTCTATCTGCTGCAGAGAACAGCAACCCCAGCTGCAGCGTGATCCAGCATTTAGGTCCCCACGTGTTAGGAAGGAAAAACATGGGAAATGGTAGGGCAAGCTTCAATTCTGGCTCCAACAAGCAATCTCAGAGAAGACCTCAGACCATATGGCGGTTGTAAAATAAACAGGTTGTAGAGATAAGAGCCTTTTCTTTTATGTGCTCCCCAAGACCCAGGCCAGGCCTGTTGGAGCAGACGCCACCTCTGCAATTATCGGGAAAAGCCCTTGTAACAGCCTTTCTACACGTGCTTCAGGGAACCAGTTGGCAAAGTCATCACTACTTCCTTGCGTGAGAAACGCAGGAAAACGTCTTGATCAGGACTCAGGCCTGCCACCAAGCACTCAGGCTTCTAACTCTACCTCTTTCTTTGAGTCATCTGCAACAAGCTCAATGCAGCATCTTTTCCATCTCAGGCACAAAGCTTAACTTGGCAAATACAAAGAGTGTCCCCAGAGTGCTCAGTCACTATCCTATAGACAGTGCCCAAGAATCACAGAGAGCTGAATGGTGATGTCTTTTGAATGGTGACAGACACCACAGAGATACTTGAACACCTTTCTCTGATGCCACCTCCTTGCTCTACTCTGCAGCTGTGTGATCCCTGAGCTAGTGTAAATCTACTCTAGAAGCCATGGAAAAAACTCACTACCAGTGCTTTATCTAAATGGGACACACTCCCAACTGTCTATTCTCTAACTACAAAAATGTTAACTTCGTTGCCAAGGAATCAAAGTTTTTAAAAGATATTGCCCAATTAATGCTATGACACATAAACAGAGGCATTTGTGGGGTTTCTACTTTCCTTAATTAAAGATCTCCATGGAGAAATAAACAAATACTCTCCATTCAACAACATTTAGATAAGAGGTTGGGAATGCTTCACCATCTAAGGCACAGAAACTTCTAAGTGTCAGGAGGTGTGTGATTAATTTAGGGTATCCCGTGGTCTTCCTGGGTGATCTCAAGCAAGTCTTTATGCCTCAACTGACTTTTCCAATCAGTAAAATCTTGCAGGGATATTAAGATCAGTCAAGGAATGTCTGTAAAGTGCTTTGAACTCCTAGAGTTAGACATTAAATAAATACCCAGTGTTATTAGAACTCCACTGGGGCACTAGAATGTTCGAAATGGGACTTTATTATAAATACTCTCTGAAGTTTGCCAAGAATAAATTGAATGGGCAAAGGCAACATAGTTGGCTGTAACTTAATCCAACCTTGGCTTATTTGCCAAAACTTGGCATCATGATACATGAATAGAGAATTCTGGAGAGAACATGAAAGGGTTCTATTATTCTGAGCCAACACTGCAGCCACATTTCCATATCTTCCATTTATTTGTTCCGTTCTTTAAATTGCTGCATTATAGAGGAAAGCAGAAGTACAAAATAAAAATAAAGGATCATAAGCCTGTTTGCATTTTCCTACAGTTAATATGACTGAATGTAAACTGGTGCAAAGACCAGGAAATCAACCTCCACGTCAATTGGCTAAGATGGACAGAAACCAAGATTCCCTTTTTAAGTTCACACAGCAAAAACTACAGCTGTACAGCAGTTTTTGCGGTACTACACAGCCTTTGCATAACAATAATATTTCTCTGAGTTGATCACAGAAAGCTATGCCCACAATCAAAGCAAGTGTACTTTAAAGTCTAACATCTTATGAAGAAATCATGATTTCGCTTGCTTTGGAAGAAAGCTTAGAATTGCAAATTCAAACCTTTTACATTGCTTTAAAGTGCGCACTATGATTGAGAATTTTTGTAAGGACATGACATGAGTGAATTATCATTACCAAGAAACAGGACATTCATTCTGTGTCAGGAAATCAATCAGGAGACATAGCGGTATGCAGAGAAATTCCCAAGACTTGGAGAGGAGATTTCCGGAGTCTGATCTTACGTCTGCCATGAACTAACTGTGCGCAAAAGTCAGATCCCCTTCTTGAGCCTCAGTTTCCTGATCTGTAAAATGAGGGCATAGATCCAAAGTACTCTCTTCTTCAACAGCTATGTTTCTCAAAAGCATTACACATGATAATGCAGGCAAAGTCATATATTCCTGGAAGGAAATAGCCCCAAACCAAGGCCTACACCCTCACTCGCACCCAAGAATAAACTTTTGAAATGATATTCTCTAATCGGCCTTTGATGTCTAAGTTTTTTCCCATCACCTGCTGACAGAAAAAAGAAAATGACTTCATTTTGACAAAACGCTGGGTATTTTCAGCAACAAACCTCAGTCCCTGTGTGTCTGAGTTTAAATTCAGCACATATTCTGAATTCTTGCATCTAAATAAATACTTAGAGGTACATATCCAGATATGTTTCCTAGGAGATCAAATTCCCCTGTGATGGATGGCACGGTTTGCCCAAGAGAGACTTTTGTATTCACTGAGTTGCATGTTTTCTGAATCTGTACATGAGGAAAAGTTATAGAGTTTCAAATCACTATTTTAATAAAACAGTGCACTTGGATTTTGTTGTTTTGTTTCGATCTTGAATGCATGCTTTTGGCAAATCAGAAAACCATCTGGATTCTCTAACGAATCTTAGGATGGAAAGTAAATGCCCACCAACACAGCCTTGAGGAAAATGTGGGTGTTGGAAGCCAAACATGCAACCAGACCAACTCTGCACAAGTTCACTTTCTTCTAAGCTTCCAGCCCTCAAGCCACAGGAAAGCCGCCGTGACCGCAGCCAGACAGAGCTTTAATTGGGGTCTGAGGTTGCTCATGCTGCGTGGCTCCAAGAAAATCTATTCCTTAAAGTCTGGGGGAGAAACTACAAACTTGCCCAGTCCTTCAAGAGAAAACAAATGCCAGACACATCTGGACACTGAGGAAACTACTGGCTCCCAGACAGTGAACTATGGTCACTGGATTCTGGGGGTCTGAGGATGACTACGCTCTCCCCAGGCATCACTCTCCCTCACTCTGGATGGGAGACTGGATAAGGCAGACTCTCACCCACAGTGCGTAACAGGTGGAGGAGACCTTGGAGACCTGGGCTCAGCCCCACGTTGCGCTGGTCTGTGGCAAGGTGGGAGCAGCACCCAGTCTCCTGATCTTCCCAAGGCCTGTCCAAGCACAATATCACCTAAAGCAGGGGACCCCAACCTCCAGGCCAGGGGCTGGTCCATGGCCTGTTAGGAACTGGGCCTCACAGTAGGAGGTGAGCATTACTGCCTGAGCTCCGTCTCCTGTCAGATCCATGGTGGCTAAGATTCTCATAGGAGCACCGACCCTATTGTGAACTCCACACCAGAGGGATGTAGGTTGCATGCTCCTTATGAGAATCTAATGCCTAATGATCTGAGGTGGAACAGTTTCATCCCAGAACATCCCCCTCCACCATACCCTCCATGGAAAAACTGCCTTCCATGGAACTGATTCCTGGTACCAAAAAGGCTGGGGACAGCTGACCTAGAGAGCTGATTACACACAGGGTCTTTCTGAGTTACATGAGACAATGCACCTAGAACACAGCTCCAGGCTCCAAAGCGTGGAGAAATGTTAGCTATTGTTATTACTAAAGGTGTGGATTCCTCTGCCCCTGTGGTGCCGCCCTCCCGAATTCTTCACACCATGGCATCTGCGGGGCCTCCCAGGTGCCCTGGATGCAGGTGTGCATGACATGCCCACAGCTGGTGGTGTGAGAGTCCCACTGGTCACCGGCTGGTGCACTGTGAACAAGAGTCCCTCATCCGCAGCACGCTGGACAGTAAGCAATCAGAATTCCTCTACTGTGCACTGCAGTAACGCAGTAACCAGTACTAACTATAAAACATGAAGGGAAAACCAATCCTGTTTCATGCCCCTGTGTGAACGAAGCGTTCCTGAGAGCATCCTGTCTTGCAAATTCCCCCAGCCACCAGAGGAAGCGTCCAGCGTCCATCTCATTGTTCTAGCCGTTCTGGCATCAGGCTAATCTCAGTGGAGTCGCCCCTCATCCTCTTTTCCACATCCTTGCCCAGAAAGGTCAGTCACCTGTTTGCTTCAGCATCAAAATGGGTACTTTCTAGCCCTGCTCTGACCTTTGGAGGAATGTTTTTCTTCTTGCAGAGGTGGTAGGAGGAAGTAGGAGTTACAGCTGACAACCACACACGCTCACACGTGCACACACACTCACACATACCCACACATGCACGCATCCACATTCACTCACACATACCCACACTCACATGTGCACACCCACACACTTGTGCACACACACATGCACACACTCACACATGCACACCCACATCCACACACATGCATATCCACTCACACACATGCTCACCAACACACATGCACACTACTCCCATGTGTTTACACACACATACACACCCACACATGCATGCATCTACACACACGTGCACACCAACACACGTGTGTGCTCACACATGTGCACATGCACATGTACACACTCGCACATGCATATCCAAACATATACTCACCAACACACATGCACACAACTCCCATGTGTGCACACACTCACACATGCACATTCAGACACTCAAAAGTGCGCATACATGTGTACACACTCACATGCACACACATGCATGCCCATTCACACACGTGCACACCTCCCCCACACTCGAACTTTCATATCACATGTACATACCCCACACACTCAGTTGTGTACCTGCTCAAACATGTACGTACTCATACTGGTATGTATTCACATGTGTACACACATATTCACACTTTCATACTCACACATACACATGCACACACAAACTCACACCCACACCCCCCACACAGAGGCATTCTATAAAAATGCATGCTGACAATATGGGGTTACTGCCCAAATTCCTATACTTGGCCATCGCTATCCGGCCCCTCCCATCCTCAGGTCACAGGGGAGCGTGTCCAATGGATGCTATCACATTGACAGTATTCAGGTTTATTAGAGAAATCATCCAACCTCTTCCTACATTTGCTCAACCTACCCCACAGTTACGTGTGGTTGTGCAAGACCAGCCTTCCACAGCCCTGCCTGGCCTGGCAGAGCAGGCCAGAGAGGAGCCTCCATGCACTCCCAGGTAGAGCCTGGGTTTTAAGAGTTCCCACTGTACCTGAGGATCATCCTCGAGCTCATACATGCACATCCACACACTCAGACATGCATATCCAGAGCCAGGGGCTCTGAGGGGCTCTCAGCTCCAACAGGGGGTTGGGAAGGGCTTAAGGGATGATATGGGGTTACTGCTCAAGTCCCTGTACTTTGGAAAATCACTAACAGGGCCTTCTCCCATCCTCAGGTCACCCGGGAGCTGTGAGCCTAGGAGCTGAATCGTGAGACGGGAGCAAAAGCAGGAACCAATTTCTGCTTTCGTTCTTGTGGCATTATTTCTAAAAGCAAACAATAGATGAAAATGCCTGCAGTCATCTTCCAGGTCCGCAGTAACAGGTGCTACACACCGCGGGGTAAGCATTTATCCTCTCAAAGTTCTGGGGACCAAGGTGGTCAAGATCAAGGTGAGGGCAGCACTGGTTCCTCGCAGTTCCTTTTTGTCCCATCACTCCACTTGGCTTGCAGGTACTCCTGCCTGGGACTCTTCATGTCATCCTCTCTCTGTGCCTGTCTTTGCCTTCATGTCTCCCATTCTCATAAGGACCCCAAACGTCAGCTTCTGGGCCTACCCCAATGACCTCACTTTAACTTGATTACCTCTGTAAATACCCTCTCCAAATAAGATCACATCCCGTGGGTTAGGACTTCAACATAAGAATTGGGAGACACAATGTAAGCCATAACAATGTCCAAATGGCAACGATCAGTCAAATAGTGGTAGATTATAAACCATTTCAAAGATGGGTAAGAACGCCGCAGAGGAACATGGGGAATGCTTGGACTGGGTGTGAAAATAATAGAAAAATGATGCAAGAGAATACACACAAGTAAAAACCATGACTATTTTCGGGTCAAAAGTTCATATGTGATCTTTGTCCATTTTTTTCCAAATGTGATTTGATGTGGCTCGATGACGTTAACAATATGTGTTGCAGCCATTGCCACAGCAGCCATAAGCCCAGGGCCTCTCACCTGCTCTGGGAAGCCAGGATCAGACCCACACAAATGTTCCTTTCAGTCATTGAGACTGCCCAAGCAAGGAGGTCCAAGCAAAACTCAACCAAGTGTCCGGGGGACCCTGCAAAGCTCCTCGCCGTGGTATAGCAGCTCCATCATCGACAGATTGGCCACAAAGACCACAACCAGGAACTCTACCTCTTACCCACAGAGGGGCTGGGACAGCAAAGGTTTCAAGCCTGTCTACACCCTGACTTCTAGGAGGTCTGTCCAGATAACTCCACTCAGTCCAGAAGAGCAGGGCAGATGCCCGCCCTCAGGCCTGGGTGCAAGCCTGCACTGAAGGAATGAAGCAGAAGTGAAGTCATCATAGCATTCTGTGCATTGAAGACCCTGGCCCTCCCAGTGGGCCCATGGGCCTGACATGAGGGAGAGTGACTGCTACACGTCCAGTAGCTCGCTGACTTGGGGCATTGTTGGGCTCCTTAGGGACTCCAGCTGCCTCTCCAGGATGTGGGAGCCCCACATGACTCAGGGACAGTGAGCCTCTCCTGGACTTCATGGTCATGTGGCCTGGGGATGGGGACTCTGGTGTGACAGATGCAGCAGCTGTCTTGTGGTCAGAGCATGTGGCCAGGCCACGCTGACAGCCAGCACATGGAGAAGTCAGTTATGCTGCCCTGAGCCAGGCTCCGTGTGGGCACAGGATGCCATGCTAGCTGGGAAGGCAGTGAACGCTGCTTGGAAGTGGCAGCAGCTGCCTCTGCCTCTCTGACGTGAAGTTTGGGCTTGTCTTTGAAGGCAGATTGCCACCCTGCTTTGGTAAAGCCAAAATCCTCTCCCAAGATGGGCATATTGGAGATATTCAAGAACTAAACCATTTGTGTTCAGTAAAGAAGGTCAAAGGCTGCCTTTGTTGCAGGCAGATTTGTAACTCAGAAGAGAACCATGACAGCGAGAGTATCTGGGGGACAAGGATAACCCTGTTCTTCCTCCAAGCGCTTGGGGGTTGTGGACTCTGGCAAGGAGGGTGAGGTCAATGGCAGCCCCAGCAGGGATGGAGGAGGCAGGGCCTAAAACACAGCTGCAGGGGTGAGCTGAGGACCGGAGGAGCCAGAAGGTTCCATTCTGAGCAAGGCACATCTGGTAGGGGGAGTCCTCAGATCTGGGAGACCTCGCTGAGCTCGCTTGCCTGAGTCATAAGCTCCCCCCTGCCCTGGCCTTTAGTCAGGTTGTGTTAGACGTGACAGCTCTGTCTTTGCTGGGCTTTGAGTCATCAATGGAAAGGATTGTGTCTCTGAGGGGGAGAAGCAGGGTGCAGAGACAGCAGCAACTAGGCTAGAGATGTTCAGAGGGGCCCTGAGTCAAGGTTCAGGGGGACTGCTAGCTGCTGTGACCATGATCACCAGGATGGTCTTGGAACAGGCATCCCTGGGAATCTAGCCAAAGAACGAACTTCCTGCAGCCACATGGGCTGGGGGTGTGGGCTGGGATGTGCTTATCAAGAGACCCCCTGGGGCACAGAAGGCAGGAGCTCCAGAGCATGGTGGGGTCTTGGTCCTTGTCACCTGGGCCACCTACCTGTGAGAGTTAGGAGCAGCAAGCAACAGAGTGGCTCCAGATGTCTGTCAGGAAATGCCAGGTGATACTGTAGAATAACCTAGCCCCACATCTCAGCCTAGACAACAAAGGGGTGTTTCTCACTTAGACACATGTCCCCAGAGGGACAGCTGGGGCTCTCAGCCACTCTGAGAACCATGCTGATGGAACGGCCTCCATCTCAAACCGGGCTCAGGGAAAAGAGAGCCCTGGAGGGTCTGACCTTGGCAAATAAACGCCCCACTCCCAGATGATGCACATCTGCTCACAACTCTGTAATCATCATGTGGCCCCACCGACCAAATGGACGGTAGAGGTTCGATCCCACCAGGCCCCAGAAGGCAGCAGGGGATACCCCTAGCTGACGCTGCACAGGCCTTCTGCACTCCAGTGAGAAACTGCCCTGTGGCCCGGTATTCGCAGTTGCAGCGGCTCCCAGCCTGGCCTTGTCCTCGTAGATGGAATATCTTTTAGATGGAGAAGGTATTACTAAATCTCCAACCTCCCCTCCAGCTGCCAGCTCCAGCAGAATGACAGGGGCGATTTCCCCAGGACACAGTGAATTTAAACACTGTCAACTTGTGTGGCTGGCTGGACCACAACAGAAAAGCCCACTACCTGCGTCCTGGGGTGTGCAAATTTACTCAAGTGTGTGCCGTGACCCATAGGTCACTCCAAACTTCAACTGTCACTTCAGCCTACGAGAAAATGATTCATCCTTGATGTCCTAAGGAGAAAACTTAAATGGAGCAAAAGACAGACGCCCTTCATCTTGAACTGTTATTTTTTTCTTTCCACTAAGAACAGCAACACAATTCTATCAGTAAATGTAGAAATTCCTCATTGAGTAAGAACTCTCAGCCACAAAGCACCATCTGTAATTACATTTAACCCTCATGCTGTAGCTGCCGACAGCAGTCTGCAAGCCCCGTCGAGGCTGAGTGATGAGTGGCCTCAAATCGTTCCAGTGACCTTCCCTCCGTCTCGCCCAGGTTACATTTGCCATTTGATCCAGATTCAACAAGACCAGCCTGGACTAGCCTGGGGGTGCCCAAACAGCGTCTGGTGGGTTGAATCCAGCTCCCAAAAGTGTTCTGTCTTCACTATTCCTAAAACTTTGATTAATTTTAATTTGAAATATTGTTTTAAAATTTTTTACATTTTAAGAAATACAGAAATATCTGGCTTCCCCTGACAATCAAAGTGATCTAAAAGCCCTGGACCTGTATCTCGGCTTGGAGACCATCAGACGGAGCCAAGGGGCTGGGCCTGGGTCATCCTCCTCCACACCCCAGCCCTCCCATGCCACCCACTCCTCCCTGTGACCTGCCTGGCCTGAGACAGCTAGGGCTGTGGCCGCTGGACTGGAGGGCCGTGCCATGAAGACATGCTCTGGGCACCCCAGCCCCCAGCATGATGCCCAGCTTATGGTGGGGCCAATGGCGCTCATTGAATGAATGATTGAACTAGTGGGTAATAACATAGAGAAACGTGCTGGACCTTTCCAACAGGAGCTTGGCCTGACACCTCAGCTCAGCCTCTTACTGGGTTTTTGGCCATTTGTGTATAAAAATTTACATAAAGTCTTTTGGGAGGTAGGGAAGATATACTCAGGGGACCGTGCCCAGCTTGGCAAACCTCTTGGTACCTCGCATTGTTTGGCTGCTCAGGTGAACAGGGCAGGTCCTTCCTGCATCTCAGCCTGGCCTTGGGGTCAGCAGTGACAGTGACCAGAACTGGTCTCGTCCTGACCCCTATTCTCTCAGGGAAGGCAACTGTGGGCAGGTAGGTACCACAGGCAAAACTTGCCCCATTAAAGACAGGAGAAGCTAATAATCCTAGCAGTTTGGGAGGCCGAGGTGGGTCAATCACTTGAGTCCAGGAGTTTAAGAACAGCCTGGGCAACATAGCAAAACCCCATCTCTACAAAAAAATACAAAAATTAGTCAGGTATGGTGGCACTCACCTGTAGTCCCAGCTACTTGGGAGGCCAAGGCTAGAGAATCCCTTGAACTCAGAAGGCAGAGGTTGCAGTGAGGCAAGATTGCGCCACTGCACTCCAGCCTGGGCTATGGAGAGAGACCTTGTCTCAACCAAAGGCAGTAGAAGCTACCCTGGTCTCAGCTCCCCCAAGAATGCGGAGAATTCTCAGCAGCCAAATTACCCACCATACCAAGGACCTCAATCAGTTTCCCATTGCTGCGGTAACAAATCACCACAACGTGGCCTAAAACTACACACATTTACCATCTTACAGTTCTGAAGGCCGCATGTCTGACGCGAGTCTGTGGGGCTGAAGTCAAGGCGTGAGCAGGACTGTGCTCTTTCCGGAGGCTCTGAGAAGAATCCAGTCCCTCCTTTTCCGGATTCTCAAGGCTGCCTGCATTCCCGTGTTTGTGGCCTCGGCCATCTCCATAACCCATGCTTGCCTCACACTGGCCTCTGCTTCCATCCCTGAATCTGCTCTCCTGACCAACTCTTCTTCCTCCCTCTTCCACATTAAAAACCCTTATAATGACATTAGGCCCACCTAGAAAATCCAGAATGACCTCCCTATGTTAAGATCAGCTGCTCAACAATCACAAGTTCATCTGCAACCTGGCTTCCCCTCTGCCCTATAACTAACATATCCACGGTGCCCAGGGATTAGGATGGGAACATCTTTGGGGGCTGTTATTCTGCCCACCACATTCATATTCCCAGAAGTAACGAGATAGTCGGGAAGTCCTGCCTGCAGGAATTTTCATTCTAGCAAATACATCCCTGAGCAAATGCAAACACAGTTTATGGTAACCCAGTGCAACTGTGATTCCAACCTGCTGAGGCCAGTCTTCAAGGGAAAATAGGATGCAGTCCATTAAACTTAAAGGGCTTTTCATCAGGTGCTTACCATGTGCCAGGTGCTACATCAGATGCTTGGGGTAAGAGGATAAATAGGAGAAAGCTGCCATAACAGAGTTCACGGGTTAGTAGGGAACAGTCCCGGTGGCTGGGGATTGGTGCCGTTCCTTCCCATGGCAGGTGGGGCGGGCAGGTGGAAAGAGCCCAGGTTTCAGGCCATGTCTTCGGGTAAATTATTCACTTCTTTAAAACACCATCAGTTTAGCAGCAATGTGGAGATAAGGATGGCTACTTCCTAGTGTGTGGTGGGGAGGGAGAGAATCTGCAAGTGGTGCCTCACACATCACTGCACAAGCCTATGTTGAGCATACAAGGCTATGTGGTCATTGGGGTGGCGGCTGAATTTCCACAGAAGCCGCATCAGAGCAGTTCCAGTGTGTGCTCGTGTCATTCCACCCTTGGTCTTCCCTCCCTCCTTTGATTTTACGGAAACACCAGATTCTTCCTACACCATCGCTCATGACTCATCCACCATCTTTTAACCCAAAGGAAGAGGAGAATGGCAGCTCCTTAGACAACTGTCTGCGAGGCCAGTCCCGTAGCCCCTTAAGAGGTTGTCCTTCCTTCTGAAATCTGCACGGTCATTGGTGGCCCCTTGGGCTGGCCGTACAAAGGGCGTGGTCCTGCTTCAGTTTGGCCAGTTGTCAACTATGTGAGCCCATCCACCTGCATAACCTCTCTGGTCATTGCCTACAATATCAGGAACTGGACCAGCCAAGTTTACACTTTATTTTTCCTGTCTTTAGCAATAGGACTTTTTCTTCGGCTGAAATCTTGAGTAAAGTCCAGTATGTGAAACCAGTCAGAAGGAGATGTCAGGAACCAAGAGCCCTGCCTCCTGGTGACCCATCGCCTCCTGCTGCAGAATCCCTGGGTGGTCCTCGGAGGAGGCACAGGTTGAAATGCCCCCTTTGCTCTAGGACTCCTTGAGCCTCTGCCTTCCAGACCCATGGGGTGTCCTGTGCTTTTTTTCCTTTTTTTTTTTTTGAGACATAGTCTCACTCTGTTGCCCAGGCTGGAGTACAGTGGCACAATCTCAGCTCACTATAAACTCCGCCTCCTGGATTCAAGCAGTTCTCCTGCCTCAGCCTGCTGAGTAGCTGGGATTACAGGCACTCACCACCACACTCGGCTCATTTTTGTATTTTAGTAGAGACAGGGTTTCACCATATTGATCAGGCTGGTCTCGAACTCCTGACCTCAGGTGATCCGCCTACCTCAGACTCCCAAAGTGCTGGGATTACAGGTATGAGCCACCACGCCGGGACTTTTCCTGTATTTAAATTGAGATTCCGTATGGTTTTGTAGACCATTTAGAAATAATAATAATTATTATTATTATTTATCATACAGGGATGTGTGAAATGCTTCCGTATACTCTTCTCCAACCTCAAGTTCGCCGTGGTCCTCACGCACATGATGGCATCGGAAGGCTGTTGCCTTAGTGCCTTTTCCAATTCAGACCAAGGACAGGCTTTTTCTAAGCTCGGTTGACAGTCCTGGGTCTACTCTGTCCCCTATCCATATTCCTTTTCTGTGTGTGGCCAAACAAAACAAAACAAAACCCATGATTCACCCAAAAACTATGCTTAATGATAGACAAATCAAATTGCAGTAACTTGTTATAATTACTTAATAAAGTTTGTCAAGCACTTAAGAATCCATCTGGATGAAAGAAACATTATTAATGTAAAACATTATTATAGCAACAACCACAGTCGTGCCAAAATTCCAGAATCCCACACCCTCAGAAAAGAGCATGCGCTGTGCCACTGGTATTCAGCCACAGGATGCTGTTATGCTAACCAGCATCCCCACCGGCTCCTGCGACATCTGCCCAAGCAGGGTGTTGCTGACAAGCAGGGTGGAGTGGGAGGTGTAAAGGAAAGAACTGCAGTCCTCCAAAGTGAAATTATTCCCTTGTCTCCATTCTGTGAAAGCTCCGAATCCAAGTGGGCTTGCAAAAATGTCAGCCACGTGCCTCAGTGATTAGGGATGCTGTTTGGGCAGCCCGTCAAGGATTTCCCCAGGCGATGCTCAAGCCCCGTCTCAGTCCAGTGCAGGAGATTCGGTGTTTTTATTGCAGGGCAGTCCAGAGTTTCTGGGAGAGCAAGTGATATTCTATAAGCCATCCACACCCTCTCATCCCCCACATGCATCCTAAACTTTAAGTTAATGTTCCGCCTTTTCTTTTTCCCATTCAGGGGAGATTCATAGGTTTGGCCAAGACAGCCTGTCCCACTGACAGGACCCTAAAGCCAATCCAGCTGGGAGGAGAGCCAGGGAAGCTGTGTTCGTGGGCTTGAAGTGTCTAACAGGCCTGCTCCTGGAATTTCATCCCTCACTTTCCCCACTTCTCCACCCCCAGCCCAGCGTGAACTTCACTTGGGCCAAAAAATCAACTGCATAAAGAACAGGATTAAGCAGGCGGCTGGAGGCAGACGTAAATAAAGTGCGTGAATGAAACCTCAAGATTTTCTTAACTGTGAACTCGCCAAGAGCGAGCCAACAGAGGGGAGCTTACGAAATGTCACTAGGTGAGACTGTGAGTGCCTCCTCACCAAGCCAAATTCAACCTCAGCATAGCTTCCCCCCAGCATTTCTAAGCCTGCCCTCTGGAATCATACCAATCAAGCCTAACTGCTGAATGAATCTGTTTATGTCCATCTCAGCATAGAAGATGACGGATGGGCATCCAAGTCTTCCCTTTCCCTGGATGCACTTTCATGGGTCTCTTGTCCCTTGCTGCCCACCTACTCATTATGTTGTGGGTTGACCTCAGTTTCAGGGTGCTTCTCCTATGAGTAGTTTCTTGAGCTGACCCCTGGAGCTGTCCCATCTGATGCTGGAAGGGCATCAATTTTGGGGTTGACCAGGGCTTCCCAACCTTAGCCCTATGAATATTTTCGGCCAGAAGATTCTTTGTTCCAGGGAGTGGTCTGGTGCACTGTAGCATGTTCAGCAGCCTCCCTGGCCTCTGCCCACCAGATACCAGTAGCAACCCCCTCCCTCTAGTGACAAAAACGTTTCCAGACATTTCTAAGTGTCCCTTGGGGAGCAGAGTCACCCCTGACTGAGAACCACTGGGATAGAATGTTTGATTAGGGTCCCCTCCGACTGAAAGGCTCTAGCCATTTATGATTCCATGAACTGCCACATTGTCTCAAATCATCTGCTCAGTTCAGACTGTGAAACCACTAAGAACACAGGACTAGTTTTAAAAAAGAGTTGGCATTTTGACAGTCTTCAATGAATAATAAAAAGATGATGATGGTAAAGATAAAATTGCAAACTTTTTTTGGGGGGGTTCACACCCAGTCCCTTTAAAATGAAAGCAGAAGGAAGAGTGGCAGCCCTGGGTGGGGGAAGGATTGGTGAAACTGAATTCCTGGAGGGTTTCCCTTTTTGGCCAAGTGAGTTCATAGCAGACAGCTTAGCAAACAAACTTCACAAAATGTTCTTTCCACCTGAAAACGGTTATCTCCTGTAATGTTAGCTGGCGAGAAGAGGGAGGAAATAAAGGAGCCAACGTTTAAACGAAGTGAAATAGGATTGCTTAGAATCCTTCAGATCAATGGCTGACTGGCTGGCTGAAGCAAAATCTTTTAAAAAAGAAAAAAAAAAATTGAGAGCCAGCCTTCTGACTCCTCATTGCTGGCTGAAATGTGGCCAGAACTGTGGGTTGGTTTAAGCGTCTAGGGGAAAGTCTGACCTGAGATTTCAAAGCATCTCGTTTTAGTTTGCAACTAACTCCAGAATCCACAGGAAGAAAGACCATGCCATCCACATCCAACGCTCAGGAAATTTCATTCCCGGAGCCCAACACTGGATATCAACTCAAGGAGATCATTCCTTCCCTTACTGGCTGCCTCTGAGACCTCTCGGAAAACATCCGTTTAGCTTGGTTTTCTTTTATATGTTCAGATCAGTGGCTAGGACTAACGTGAGAGCTTTTAAACAAGCTCCTGTCCTGTTCTCGTTCCTGGAGCTTCACTGTGAGACCCACATGGGTGTGCATGGGGACTGGGTGTGAACCAGCTTCCCCACTCACACCTCCTGAGGACTTTCTGTGGCCCCAGGAGCTCTTGTCTCTGTCTCAGTTCCAAATACTGAGTAATTCTGAGCATGCAAAAAGGACCCAGAGCAAAGAAACTTCCCCGGTCCCAGAACTCAACAAAACCACAGTGTGAGTGAGAGAGTCCCGGAGGCAAAAGCTAATGAGAAGGCAACCAAGCCCCCTGCAGTCCCTGGCCTACATTCCAAAGCCTTATTGTTTTCCAAAGCCTTATTGTTTTCCAAAGCATTTCCTTCAAAGTGACCCATTTTACCCTCTGAGTCCCTAGGATGGAGAAGGGCTCAGTATCTATCTCCTCACTGTGTTCTATTCTAGCCTAGGCAGCCATGTGCTGGACATTTAACAACCTCATGGGTGAGTGAGGTGGAGGGGCCCTGAATTGTAGCACTTGCCAATTTTCATGGTATCGATACTCCCACCATAACGAATGCCAAACTACCAGTGTGAAGTCAACTAGCTCCTCCAATACCTGCAGATTTACCCACAGTTCTTGCAAGCAAGAGCTAGTCATCGCCGGCATTCCAGAGTCTATGGCACCCTCCCTTATGTAGTACCCCCCACTCAGAGCTCTGACATACCTTATTTACTCTTGTCTCATAAATGCCAAAGGATTAAAAACATTTTTGGCAAGAGAACCAGACACTTTGGCTCTGTAAAAGGTGAAGGGGGAGTCTGAGTATATTTTAGTTTGCTTTTTTTTTCTTTAAATAAGAGAAAAGGTGACCGCAAAATAGGGCAGCAAACTCTAATGCACTCAACTGTGAGTTCTAAAAAATACACACTGTACCCAACATCAAACACTGCTACATTCTCATCTCCCAGAAGAAGGAACAGTGATTTATTTTTCTTCAATGCTTCTCAACCAGAGAATGGCCTGCCTCATAAAATGAGGCTAATCTTTATTATCTATCAGGATTGCTTTTACCCATTAATTTTTTATTGCAGTTGAATATTGATAATGTCTCCCAAAATAACTGATTCTATTTTATCTACTGTCATGAAATTATTTTAGAATTTTAGATGTATCTTTAGTGACAGAAATAACAAAAATAAGGTAGCTTTGTAGCTTGACTTGAAACATTAGGGTCACTGCTTCCTCAACATGTAAAAAATGACCAATTTTGATGAAACTATGGTCATAGGATTGAAATGTATGCTCTACTAGAATTCACCAGAGCAAAAAGAAAAATTGAGCAAATGGGAAATTCAGGACTAACCATCAGGAAGAGAAATGGCTTAATACACATCAAAAAAAAAAAAACTCAATAATAACCTAGTCAGGGTAGGAAATGATCTTTAATATAACACAAATAACATAAACATCCAAATCAACCTGAAGCCCCTTCCTTCTCACTCATGTTTCACCCTTATGCTTATTCCAGATCAAAAACAGCTGGAAAGAGTGGAGAAAAGAAAGGAAAAAAGTGCCCATTCATCCTCCAGTAATTTGGATAATGTGCATGACTTTATCCTGATAGCTGACCAAACTGGGTTAATTTTTAATCCCTTCACTTAACCTAGGACTCGGGGGTGGGAGCAGAGAGGGGTGGGCAGTGGGAGATAAGAATGACTTCAGAGCTGATGGCTGGACTCCCTCTCAAGGAAACTCACCAAGCACTCTTAACTTGGAAGCAGCTCAGGTCATTCTGCACTTTGCCAGACAGGTCTGCTATCATGCATAGTTTAATGTAAAAGGCAACTCAAGAACCAACACAGCAAGGTGATGCCAAGACTCAGTCACCATTAACGGCATATTAAAGGCCAGCAGACTGCATAGCTCAGTTACAGCGCACAATCATCAGTCATGTCTGCTGTAACCCAAAGACTCCCTAAGATAGCCCATAAAGCCATCTAACTTCGACTGTTTACCGAGGTTAATCTAAGAACAGCGATTACGGCCATGGAGTTGACACACGTAATTAGGTTAGAAAAGCTCTCTGAGCGAAACTGAGACAGAATCTTAGGAAACAGATGTTTATCCCGCTAACGCTGCTGGGTGCGTGCCATGCGTTGCATCTGTGCAAAGCTGGGGTTCGAGCTTCCTTTAACTCTCTTGCCTGATTCCAACTCAAAGACCTCTGTGTCATGGAACACAATCGCACTGCCCCAGGACAGCCAACTGTGGCCCGAGAGGTCATGCCTAGCTGGTGCCCGGCTTCTCACCTTTCTTGCACGCTTGGACTTATACCACGCAGGCAGCAGACAGGAATCTCCTACAGAAAGATACCGGCACAGCCAGCATTGCCAAAGAGAAAGGAGAAGCAGCCATCTGGATGATCAGAGCAGCTTGGCAGTCACTCCTTCACACCCTCCAAAATGCCATTTTTTATGGCACAGCTGGAGGAGGAGCCAGTCACAGACGAGGGTCCATAAGTGGAGAAATGGGATAAGCCAGAGGAGGCAGCGTGCAACAGGCTGTCAGTGGGCCCTCCTCCCTTCTCACATAGAGAAGGAAAAGAAATGGTGAATGAGAACAGGGGAGGGTGCCGCCGACACCTGACTCCACCTCCACCTCTCCAAGCGGCTTTCGTTCTGTGTCACAAGTGGGAGAAAGAAATCCTGCCCCCGCATAGAGCAGTAGTTCTGTACACGCCCCTGGTTTCCTTAAGAAATGCAAGCTCCCTTCCAACAGGGTTCATTTTCTTCCTCTCCCTGAGAGTTCACAGGTAATCCAAGTCTAGAATATTGGTGTAAGTAGGACATTCAGGATTTTCCCCGTTTTGTCTCCCCAGACTTCTTCATCCTGTACCCTGTTCCCTCCGGCCAACCTCAGCCAGCCTCCCTGGACTCGACCTCCAATGTCACACACTCACTAAGACCCATCACTTCTACTTTCAAAATCATCTTGACCCCAGCTACCTCTCTTCATCTGCTCTGCTACCTCCCCCGTCCAGGCCTCCTCAATAATATCATGCTGGGTCTCTTTCCTCCCATTGCTACCCACGCAGCTCTGATCTCCATAGGACAGCCAGAATGGTCCGTTTAGACTTTTATCCAATCAGGTCATCTTCCTGCCACTACCCTGGGGTGGCTTCCTCCTGCCCTTTGGATAAAACCCAACACTTCTGAGCTGAAAAGATCTTGCATGATTAGCGCTCAAGGAGCAAAGGGGAGGGGAAGTAAACTTTCCTACAGCAGAAAGAACATTAGAAACCCCTAAAGGGGGGAGCAGAAGCCCTGAGTGGACACCTGTGGAAGAGGAGAGACAAAGTGGGCAAAAGCTCGGGATTGGATCAAGCAAATTAATGGGAACAAAGAGCACATAGAAGATAAATCAAAAGGGGTTCCAAAGACACATTGGATGCAGTGGAGTCAAATACCAATTTTAAAACTCTTGAAGAAGAAAGAAGTAACTGCACAAGATAAAATCAATACCCTTAATGATCATGAGAAATTCCCACTCTTCTGACTACTTTGCCGAAATCAGAAAATCACAGTTAGAAGGGAGAGGCTCAGCTCTGTGGAAACATTACATCCGCCCAGCCCCCAGCACCCCTGACTTTCATCAAGGAGAGTGTTCGGCAGATACTGATGGAGAGCTTTTGCCCCATGAGGGCAGAGGAGACTCTCTCCAGGGCACATGGCAAGATCACCATACAGGCAAACGCTGGATGCATAACATGCAAGCCAAATTCCCCAGAAACACTGGAGAGAATCCCTGGCCGTCATGGAAGGCAGCTTATTTTCCCATGGGAAGAGCTCATGCGAATGAGTTAAGAGCACTTTTGGCTGAGAGACACCTGCACAGCTTAAGGAAGAAAATGTGCTCTGAGATGAATTATGGAGGAAGGATCGAGGGGCTTCCGAGGCATCCTCACGTCCCTGATACTGCTGTGGGGCTGTCAGCAGAGGCCCATGGGGATGATGGGACCCAGAGCAGGAGCACCAGGCCCCGGTGGGTGGGAATCCAGGGCCCAGGGCTCACGGTGCAGCCCCTGCCAGGATCAGGCCCAAGAACGAGAGCCTCCACCAGACACCCCCAGCCCTACTCAGTGCCTGCACCAGATGGCAAGCCTCAACGCCTGTGCCCCTCAGCTAGGCTGCCGTGACCCAGCCCTCCCATGAGATCAGGGTGTCCCTGGGCTGCTTTGATCCAACCCTTTCATGAGAAGAGGGTATCCTTGGGCCACTGTAATCCAACTCTCCCATGGGAACAGAGTAGTGACCTTGGACTGCCCTAATCCAACCTTCCCATGGGATTGGGGTGTCACTGGGCTGCCTTGATCCAGTCTTCCCATGGGAACGAGGTGCCCTTGGGATGGCCTAACCCAACCCTCTCATGAGAACAGGGTGCCTTTAGGCCACCTTGATCCAACCTTCCCATGGGAACTGGGTATCCCTGGGCTGCCATGATCCAACCCTCCCATGGTAAAGGGGTGGTCCTGGGGCCACCCTGATCCAACCTTTCCATGAGAACTAGGTATCCTTGGGCCACCTTAATCCAACCTTTCCATGGGCACAGAGTAGTTCCCTTGGGCTGTGCTGACCCAACTTTCCCATGGGATTAGAGTGTCAACAGGCTGCCTTGATCCAACTTTCCCATGGCAAAGGGGTGTTCTTGGGTCCACCCTGATCCAGCCCTCCCATGGGAATGGGGTGCCCCTGGGCCATCTTGATCAGACCCTCCCATGGAATCAGGATGCCCCTGGGCTGCCCTTATCCAACTATCCCGCAGGAAAGGGATGCCACTGACCCAGCTCCATCCTCTCCTTGTCCCCTTGTCAGACATCAGAAGGTCTGAGGGCCCCAGGGGTCAGCTCCTGGGAAGGGGTTTCTGTCCTTCCCTGATTCCAGAAAGGGAAGAAGACACTGACTAGAAATCTTCCCCAGGAAGGAAGCCCCAGCCCAGAGCCTCCTCCACCGAGAAGTAGAGAAATGTGTCCACACCAAGCGCTATCCACACAGCCCGGCAGCAGGAGAGTCTCCTCTGAGTGACCATCGCCTTCCAGTGAGCCCACTTCCGAAGTTCAGAACCACAGCAAGATGCCTTTCTCTCTGCTCATTTTGATTTTTTATCTTAGTTTTATTGCTGTTGGGTTTTGCTGGCCCAAATGGAAACTTGATAGGATTTTATTATTCTTAGACAATGTTTTCTATAGATTATTTACACTTGACTCAATTAACTGATTCCATTTTGTTCTGTTTGTAGATAGTGTAATTATAACACCTTTATTGTTGTTAACAAGTCCACTAAAATAATCTAAAAACGTAGGAAGAATTTTATTTTGCCTTCCTTCTAAAAAGATTTTGAAATGTTTATTTTATTTTCTGGTTTTACCTATGTTATTTAGGTAACTGCACAACACCTTAAGTAGAGAGTTGCTAGGAGTATAACTTTTAGGATAATGTTTAGTAACTGCACATTATGTAAATGTGAATATTATTAGTAAATTGTTTCCCTCTTATTTGATTTCTAGATGCTGCAATACTGTTTTGTTATTGCTATTTAATAACATCTCCTATTGATCCAGTAACAGTAAAATTTTGTCTCTCCTCTAAAGGAAAATTGAATTTTCGCCTAATTCAATTTCAGTGCAATAGTTTAGTGGTTGTACAAATTCTCAAATGGAAGCTCAGTAGAATGATAACTCTTAGGATAGTGTTTTATAAATGCAGCTTATTTAAAAGCAAATTTCCTGAGTGTATCATTTCTTCTGCCTCTGTTTCCAGCTGGTATAAGAACAGTGTTTTAGTTGTTGGCCTTTAACAAAGTAAGAAATTTATGTGCGCTTGCTCACAATTGAAGGTATTTGAAATTCAAAGTTTATTTCTCTTTACGAAGGGCTGAATTTACTCTAGTATAAGATTAGCTAAATAAATTTTGGTTTCAAAAAAATTACTTTTGAAAACACTGGATACAGCTGAAGATCCCTTGCTTTGATATTTGAGAGGAATGTTAGGGTGTTAATAGTTCCCAAGAGACCTGCCCCATGGACTCTGCCTCCTTCATCTTCAGCCCCAGGATCCAGCTCTGGACAGGGATTAGTGGCTTGGAATCAAAGTTGTTCTCCAGTGGCAGCTCAGTTTCCCAAACAGGTTTCCCTTTCTCTATGCCAAAGCCCTGTGACCCTTAATAACATCTCTGAAAACCAGGATTGCAGAGCATACTTTGGGAAAGGCAGATATGGAAGCGATGCTGTCACTGCAGATATTTCATAGGGCATGGAAACTCTGATCTAGAGCTAGTTATACCTGCTCCATCCATGTAGAGGACATAGCACAACATCTGGCACCAAACAATGTCCAATCACTGTCTATATGGGTCACCGTGATGACCCAGCTGGAGCTACCATCGGCTGAGAAGGACACTCTGCACTTGGAGGACAGGTCTGCCGCTTCCTCCAGTCTCGTGTCCGCTGGCCTGAGTGTCCTGTGGATGCTCCCCTGTCCCTTGGGGAGAGACACCAACACCCTGCTCACAAAAGGGAAAAACTCTGGCTCCTCCAGGTACTGTGGAGGTGCCGCTACTGAACCCTGTGGTCTGATCAGAACCACATTTGTTCTGACCTGCAGTGAGTGACTGTTCTACCTGTACTTTTCCCTCCCTGTGGGCCTTGCAACCAGAAAGTTGAGACATTAAAAACTCCAAAATAGTTTTGCGGGATGCATAAAGAGCTTGAACGTCACCATTTCCATCTTTACAGTAAGAAAAAGCTGGATGAACTGAAAATCAGAATCAACAACTTTTATTGGACCTGTTACAGAACTGAGGTCTCAAGGAAAACCACCATCCTAAAATCTGGAGACATGGGAGACATAGGCGGTGAGATTTGTTTACATGGAGCAGAAAGCACTGACTAAGCCAATAGGAACATTAATAGAAATTTTAATAACTGTGGAATCTGCATGTGAGATACCAAGGGAGAAGCTTCTGGGAAGCATAGTCTTTTGCAGGCTTTTCCTCTAGGAATCTTGACAGGATCAAGCTGGATCTAGAGGGAACACCCTTCTTTTCATGGCCCTGATGAGAGGAAAAACGTAGGAACTGTTACGTTATCCAGCCAGGAATTTCTTGCTTACAGAACAAAAACCTTCATCTTGGGAAGGACATTGCCAGAAAGCCACTATGATATCTCATCCAACTAGTGAAAGGGAACTCCACCCCACTCAGCCCCACTCTTGTTCCCCTGTATCACTTAAGGAATAAAAAGAAAAAGGAAAGAAAGCCTTAAACTATGGGACAGAGAGCTTCAACGACATAGAGTAGGAATGCTGCAGTCAGGGATGGGAGAACAGAGGGCTATGTTCCACCCTTGAAGGAGGGAGAGAAGCAGCTGTGAAGACCATGCCCCTGAGACAGAGGCCCGCTGTGTAGAGCAAAGACTGAAATATCATCCGAAGGTTAGAGAACATTCCCCTTCTCCACGCTCTGCCACTGTGTTATCAGGCCTCCAATTACAATAATAGTAGATCACAGCTGAGATAACTGTCAGAGGCAGATTCTCAATGAGGAGGTGCACAAAGGGAAGGGCCAAAGCTAGAGGGGAGACAATAATAACGTGGTTCAACAGTGCCAGTCCCCCCAACAACACAGTTCAAATACTGTATATTAACGGTGAGCAATTTCATAACGTGCAAACTTCACTTCTAGTTCTTCAAGTCCACAGATCGCTACGTAAATAATAGATGTGCATCATAACCAACCACCAGTCCCATCACTGCTTCCAGAGTCTCAGTGAATGGGCCCCACGCATCCATTATTCAGTTCCTTCACAGCCAGAAACATGTGTTTTGTTGCTTTCCTATATCCCAGTGATAAAACCATGGGATATTTACCAAAAAACAAAAAGGATCATCAAAAGAGGAAATTGACCAACAAACATGAAGGTGCACTGGATAAACGGAAAGTGATCATGCTCAAGAAAAATTCAAATTGAACGTGGATGGAGTTATAGGAGGAGAAACTGACCGTGGGAATGCTGACACCACTGTCATTGAAGAGACGCTAGATATGCGGACAGAGGAACTTGGTGAAGGTCAACTTCCTGACATGTGTGCAGAAAGGGATTGTGAGCAAAGGGACTGAGATTTCCTAGAATTTAGGATTAGGATAAAGCGTCACATGAAAGAAACTCTGAGAGATAGTTTAGGACACAGAATGAGCAAAGATGAAATATAGGAAGGTGACTACAGCTTAGAAAGGAGTACAACCACACGTGGAGGCGTAGAAAACATGTTTACTACATATCGCAAGTTATGTAACAAAAAGGAGGAAAACATTGTTCAAACTACTCTTGGTATTATTGATTGAAGAATAAGGCATTTTAATTCTCAATCTTTCTAGTGTTTTAAAATTACATTTGCAACCAACAGTAGGAGAATTTTTAATCTTTTGATAAAGAAATGTACAGGTTATGAAGCCATCATAACTTCCCTATTGATTATTAAGTCACTTTGTATGGTTTCAGCTTCTCTGGTCATTTTTACAGTCCCACACTGTGTGAAGTAAGGATGGCCTATATGTGAATCATTTTAAATGCAAGCAGTCCAAACCCACCAGTTAAAAGACAGAGATTGTCAAACTAAATTAAAAGAAGAAGAAATTACTCAGTTATATGTTGCTTACAGAAAACTCATTTAAACATAAAAACTTAGATAGGTTAAGAGTTAAGAAATGGAGAAAGATATGCCATGCAAATGTTAATCAAAGCAAAGCTAGAGTAGCCATAGTAACTTAAAAGCAGAATTCATAACAAGAAAGATTATCATGGGTAAAGACAAACATTGTACAATTATAAGCTGTCAATTATCAGAGAAAATGTAATAATCTTAAATGTGTATGCACTTAACAATAATATGTCAAAATTCATGAGGCAAGGAAATCACAGAACTGAAAGGAGAAATAAATGCACAATTAAAGTTGAAGACATTAACACTCTTAGTAATCAGAAAAGAAAGCAGACAAAAAAAAAATCAATAAGGATGTAAGTGATCTGAACAGCACTGTCAATCAGTGGGGCCTAATTGACATCCAAAAACAGCAGAATATACCTTATTTTCAAGTGCACATGAAAGATCCACCCTTATAAACTACATTCTGGGATTTTAAAAAACACTTTAACAAGTTTTTCAAAAAATACAAATCATACAAACTATATTCTTAGACCATAACAAAATGAATTGATAACACAAAGATGGCTTGAAAATTCTGAAACAGTTGGAAGTTATACAACACACTTTTAATAACCTATGAATCAAAGAAATCTCAGAGGATATTTTAAAAATATTCTGAACAAAATAAAAAAGAAAAGAAAACATCCAAAATGTGAGAGCCAGGTGTGGTGGCTCATGCCTATAATCCCAGCACTTTGGGAGGCCAAGGCAGGAATCACTTGAGACCAGGAGTTCAAGACCAGCCTGGGAAAAATTGCAAAACCTCATCTCTACTTTTTTGTTTTAATGTGAGATGCATCAAAAGCAGTGATTAGAGGGAAATGTATACCATTAAAACGCGTAATTCAACACCTGAAAGCTTCATTAACCTAATAAAGGTATTTAAAACAAATTTACAGCTAACATCAAGCGTAATCAAATACAAAATGCTTTCACCCTAATATCAAAAATTAGACAAAGTTGTTCTCTCCCTTCACTCCTATTCAACATCATACTAGAAATCCTAACTAGTGCAATAATGCAAGAAAAAGAATTAAAAGAAATACAAGTTGCACACTAAGAAAAATCACAGGATACAAGGTCAATACAAAAAGTCAACTGATATATACCAGTAATGAGCAATTAGAAATTGAAATTAAGAAAATACCATTTGCAATAGCACTCTTTTTCCTCCCCACTCAATTGAGTACTAACATATAAATCTAACAAAATATGTTCAGGATCTGTATGCAGAAGACTACAAGACACTGATGAAAGAGATCACAAAGGACCTAAATAGAGACACGTTCTGTGATCATGGATTGGAAGACTCAATATTGTTAAAGGGGTAATTCTTCACATTTGAATGTATACATTCGATGTAATCCCTATTAAAATCTCAGCAAGGCTTTTTTTGTAGACATTGACAAGCTGATTTTAAAATTTATATAAAAGGCAAAGGAACTAGAATAGCCGGGATAATTTTGGAAAAGAACAAAGTTGGTGAACTCATATTACCTGATTTCAAGAGTTGCTATAAAACTATGGTAATCAAGATGGTGCAGTATTGGTGAAAGAACAGATACACTGACCAATGAAACAGAATAAAGAGTTCAAAAATATACCCCCCAAATATGGTCAATTAATTTTCAACAAACACTCAAAGGTAATTCAATGAAGAAAGAATACTCTTTGCAACAAATGGATTTTAAAATTGGACATCCATATGCAAAAAAAAAAAAAATCTTGACCTATGTTTCATACCTTATGTAAAATTTAACTCAAAGTAGATTATGGACCTAAATATAAAATTATGAAGCCCTTGGAGAAAACATTAGAAACAAATCTGTGACCTGGTGATAGGCAGAGATTTCTTAGATAAGACAAAGAAAACACAGTCTGTGAAGGAAAAAAAAATGATAAATTGGACATCATCAAAATTTTAAAATCTTTGTTGTATAATAAATAATGGGAAGACAAGTCACCTACTGAGTGAAAATATTTGCAAATCACATAACTGACAATGAATTTGTACCAAGAAAATATAAACAACTCTTGAAACTCAAAAAAAACCAAAGCCCAATTTTTTAAAAAAATGAACAAACCTGCATCTTCTGCACATGTACCCCAGAACTTAAAGTATGATAAAAAAAAAAAGACACTTTACCAAAGAAAACATATAGATGGCAAATAAGTAAAGATGCTCAACATCATTACTCATTAAGAAGATGCAAATTAAAACCACAAGGAGATACTGTAACATATTTATCAGAATAATGGTTTTTTAAAAAACATCATTGAATTCTGGCATGAATGCAGAACTACTACAACTCTCACGCATTGCCTGGAGGTACACAAAATAGGACAGCTTTGGAAAGAAGTCTGATATAGTTAGGCTTTAAGTCTCCACCCAAATCTCAACTTGATTTATAACCTCCATAATCTACATAATCCCCACATGTCAAGGAAGAGACCAGGTGGAGGTAATTGAATCGTGAGGGCAGTTCCTCCCACGCTGTTCTGGTGATAGTGAGTTCTCATGAGATCTGATGTTTTATAAGGGTCTTCCCCCTTTGCTTGGCATTTCTACTTCTCCCCACCTTGTGAAGAAGGTGCCTTGCTTCCTCTTTGCCTTCTACCATGACTGTAAGTTTCCTGAGACCTCCCCAGCCCTGTGGAACTGAGACAAGTAAACCTCTATCTTTATAAATGCTATGTGTTTATAGCGGTGTGAAAACGGACTGATATATGGTCTGACCATTTCTAATAAAGTTAAACATATACTAGTATTCTACAACCCAGCAATCCACTCCTAGGTACTTACGCAAGATAAATGAAAACACATGTCCACAAAAATATCTGTCCATGAAGTTGGCTTTATTTGTAATTGTCTCAAACTGGAAACAACCAAAATACTCCTCAACTGCGGAATGGATAAACAAACTGTGATATTTACACATAATGAAATTCAGCAATAAAAGAAAAAACTATTGATACATAAACAACACAGAAGAACCACAAATGCACTAAACTAAATGAAAGAAGCCAGACCTAAAATACTGAGGGCTCTATTGTTCTGTTTATTTGACCTTCTGGCAAAGGCTAAACCACAGGGACAGAGAACCGATCAATATGGTCTAGGACTGCTATACTGAGAGGGAATTTGAGGTGGAGTGGAACTGCTCCACATCCTAATTACAATGGTAGTCACATGACACTACTAATTTGCCAAAATTCATAGAACTACACATCAAAAACAGTGAATATTACTTTGTGTGAATTTTAAAAACCTTAAATGTCAGTCTCAATTTTAAGTATTCATTGATTTATGCACCTAATCTGTTCACAAAGTGACAATTTTATAATAAAGACTTTGCTGGTTTCTGTACAGTAGCAAACAAAACAGGCACAGTTCTATTCTCTAAACTCACTATCTGCTGCAGGCATTGGCAAATTGTAGGGTGTGGGCCACATCCAGATCCATGCCTACTTTTGTAAATAAAGTTTTATTGGAGCACAGCCACGCCTATCCCTCTATATACTGTCTTATGGCAGAATTGAACAATTGACCCAGAAACCTATGGCCCACAAAACCTAAAATATTTACTATCTGGCCCTTTAAGGAAAATGTTTGCCAACTCCTAATGTAGTGGGTCTCAAACTTTGTTTTCCCTGAGTATCTTTGCAGAACCTGTTAGACCCGTGCTCTATCCTGAGCATTTCTAATTAAGCAGTTATAGAACAAGTCCTCCCTACATGTCTGCAGATTTCTAGGTGATTCTAAAGCAAGTCATTCTGGACCACATTTAGGAAAAGCCGTTTAAAAACTACATTAAGTAAAGAATTGCAATTAAATGAATTTTGTTTGCAGTGTTAAACTACAATTCATGCATTAAACTCAGTTTTGACAGCTTGGCCCTCTTAGAAGTTGCTTCAGCTATCTGACAGTGGCACCCTCTGGGTAAAACAATATTTTGAAAACAGAAGCTTCAGAAGAATTATGGGCAAAGGGTTATTTTACTCACCTTATCTCCCACTATGAATACATATAAAGCCTTTCTAGAATTTGGAAATAAAACTGCACATTATTTTAATTTCAGCTCCAGTCCAGCCCAACAGGGTTCACCAGAGAGGGAACCAGCCCCTCTGCAGGGAGAATGATGGCTGCCTTCATTTGTCATCCTGATGGGTGGATGGAGGGACCCTGCGGGGGTGGAGAAGGTACGCAGGAGGAGCTGGAGGCACCTGGGGAGACTTTCCACGGCTCCCTGCAGAACCCCTTCCCTCTTCTGGACTTTGACCTTTCCCCACCAGCCCAGTCTGCCCTGAGCTCTTCATCCAACCTTCCTTCTCTCCACTCCTCTTCTTCAGAACATAAAATCTGATTCCTAGCTGGGTCCTGGCATCCCCACACACTTCCAAAATGTAACGGGGCACCTCATTCAGCAGAGGAAGTTGATCGATGTGAAATAATTCTTACTCATGAACACTAAATTTAGCTCTGAGTTTCCTGAAAGATGGAGAGAAAAATGGAATCAACAAACTACAAAACACTAGTATTATCAAAATGTCCTGGCGTGGGCTAGGCTTGCCTCAGGAAGGGGCTAGAGGAGAGGCAGTGTGTGTTTCCCAAGTGTGTACATCAGCCCATCCCCAACCACCACTTCAGCCACCCAAGGATTCCCTGCTGTGACTTGATGCCAATTGTCTCAAATGCCAACTCTGGCTGTTGATCTCAAGACCCTGCTGTTAGCTCAAAGTAATCCAGTGAGTTTCACCAGCTTTAGCCTTCTAATAATATACAAAATGGTGATATTACTGCTTTAATTAGTAATTCAGTGACATCATGACTAGGAAGGTTTTATTTTGAGAGTGAAACAGTATACCCATGATGCAAAGCAAAATTATTTTGGGTCTCTTGTAGCCTCTCCTTGATGGCTTACAATTCTGAAGTCTAACAGAACATATGAACCGTGTCTAACATGTAAACACATCCTTTTAAAAATACAACATAGTTCCCACATTTTCTTAACTTGAACTCTACATCTGAAGCCAAGATGGCCATACTCTATGATTGGTAATGAGTTGTCTGTGTTCTTCCAATTATTTTCTCTCTGGTTATTACTTGGCAAAAGTAATCTGTCCAACAGATGTCCCATCTGACCTTTACCATCAGATCCCATCCCTGCAGCGTTCCACCATGATGGATGGGAAGGGAGATGGAGGGAATTTATTTCACGTACATGAAAAATCAGAAGATAAATTTCCATCTGGAATGAAAAGAATCCCCATTGCCTTATAGACAGGAGGAACATAGTGAAGTTAACTGATTTATCCTGCTGAAAACAAGACTTTATACAATCTTACAAAGAAGCAGAGAAAGTGAAAGCTGAAGTGTCCGCCTCTCCACCCAAGGTCATGGTAAGAGTTGATGTGAAGGTAAAAAAGAGGTAGTCTCATTATCTAGCCCTCGTGAAGTCATGAACTGCTTACCTCTATATTTATTTAGGCGTATTTGTTTTATATGGGACTCTCTATCTTATTAAAGCTAAATTAAAAGAAAATACCATTCCAGGGAATGTCAAACTCCATATGTTAAGAGATAAAATAGTGACTAAAAGTATGATTGGTGCATCTCTAGAAAGTGTATTTATATTTTTGACATATTCATAGTCACTAGGAAAATTTACACAGAATGCATTTAGAATTTTTACTCTCAAAGCGATGTTAATGATAGATAATTAGCAGTATTGATGTGCTGAAAACCTTTCTCTAAGAAAGGAAAAACTGGCTTCAGCCTACTCCCTAAAATAAACACGCTCAAAGTTGACACACACACATGAAAAAAGGCTGACAAAAAGTCCTCAGCAGCTGGGCATGGTGGCTCACACCTGTAATCCCAGCATTTTGGGAGGCTGAGGCGGTCGGATCACTTGAGGTAAGGAATTCAAGACTAGCCTGGCCAACATGGTGAAACCTGTCTCTACTAAAAAATACAAAAATTAGCCGGGTGTGGTGGTGGGTGCCTGCAGTCCCAGCTACTCAGGATGCTGAGGCAGGAGAATTGGTTGAACCTAGGAGACAGAGGTTGTAGTGAGCTGAGATTGCATCACTGCACTCCAGCCTGGGTGACAGTGCGAGACTTTGTCTCAAAAAGAAAAAAAAGAGTCCTCAGGAGTCTCTTTATTTAAATCCAAAAAGGCTCAAATCATCTTTAAAATCTAAATGATAGAGAAAGGATTCTCAGAGCATATATCCAGGAGAAAAAAATAAAACATCTTTGTCCAAGGCTTCTGTGACAGGGATGTACAGTCCATGACAAAATGCAACCATGCACAGGTTTGGAAGGAGTAGCACAGGTTTGGAAGGAGGGGCTGCCTGTGGTCATGGGGCAAGATGGAACAGCCTAGCAGAGCTTGTCAATGGAGAAGGTCCCTTGTGCAAGCAGAAGGCCAGATGAGGAGCACCTGCACCCTGGAAGGCAGGGAGGACAGAGCCCAGTGGCCTGTGGGGGGGATTGCCTTGGGGAGGTCCACCGACAGCCTCCTGCAGTGTGGGTCTGTTGGGGCACAGAGTTGAGGGCAGTACCTCCCGGGGCAGTGACCTGGAGACTGAACTGAAGGGCGGACGGCTTCTGGGTGAGAGGCAGGGCTTGCGTGGAAATGATGTGGGCATCATGGGAGGATGCGGGTCGTGGTATCTGTGCTGCTGCTGCTGCAGTGTTGGCTACTCTCAGGGTGTTCTCTGCTCTCCTCCAAGAGTCCTCTGTGCTCACAGCTGCCGTGTGTGTGTGTGTGTGTGTGTGTGCATGCACATGCGTGCTCACATGTGTGCTGTATTAGTTTCTTGGGGCTGCCATAATAAATAACCACAAACTGGGTGGCTTAAAACAACAGAAAGTATCATATTTTTAGAGGCCGGAGGTCTGAAATCAAAGTGTCTGCAGGGCAGTGCTCCCCAAAAAGGCACTAGGGGAGAGTCCTTCCTTGCCCCTCCAGCTCCAGGCATTCCTGGACTTATGGTGTCATCACTTCCATCTCTACCCTCCACAGTCACATTGCCTCGTCCTCTGTGTCTTCCCTTTATGTGCCTCTTATTAGGACACTTCTCTTAGTCCATTTTCGGCTGCTATAGTGGAATACCATAGACTGGGTAATTGATAGAGAGAAGAAGCTTATTTCTCGAGCTCTGGAGGCTGGGAAGCCCAAGGTCAAGGAGCCTGCATCTGGTGAGGGCCTTCTTGCTGCATCAGCCCATGGCAGAAGGGGTTCCAGCACAGGGTTTTTAAGGAGCACATTCAAACCATACCACTTATCATTGGAAATCTTCAGCTTAATTATAGCTGCAGACTCCTTTTCCAAATATGGCAATATTCACAGGTTCTGGGGACTAGAATGTGAAGTTTTTTTTAGAGGGGCCACCATACAATCCACTACACATACTTTATTAGTGTTTGAAGATAAGATTTTACTCTGCTTTCTCATAGGGGGTGTGTACTGCTCGGGAGGACTTTGTCCAGAAGCATGACTGATGTGCAGAGATGGTACCTGGAGTGCACAGGTGGGCTGGCTGGTGTCGTTCGGCAGGTCAAGGGGCCAGAAACCCTCCTTTCCAGGGGACATGGAAGCCAGTGATGGCCGGAGGACCATGGTAACACGAGGAGAACTGTAGCCAGTTTATAGAACACAGGACCTAGTGGAATATGGAGTCTCTCCCAACTGAGCCATCAGTGCCCCTTCACCTGGGCTTCTCAGAAAGATGGGCCCAGAAGGAAGGTATTCAGTGTTTGTTCGAGATGCTGGGCAGGGGACAAGCAGAGGCTGAATAAATGTGTTCTGAGGCAATACATTGCTTGGGCTACTGTATTTTAAGATGTGAATCCTACAAGAAATAAGGTCTAAAATCCATAGAATTCTTAGGAAAACCAGCCTGTGACACTCCCAGGATGTTAATTCTCATTTTCGGGGGCAGGATCAGCTTTGTGTTTAACACACAAAAAGCACTGCTAGGTCAAGCCTTGGCTTCTTCTTGGAAAGGAGGTGATTCAAGCAAACCCAGACACCGGTTGTGAAATCCAGTGGCCAGAGCCTGGTGACTCAGCACTCCAGGGAAACCCAGAGAGTGCAGAGGCTGGCCCCTCCCAGGTTGAAAACAGGCTCCTTTGAAACCCACCTCATCTGTCATCCCGGGGAATACTTTGCCTTCACTCCAGCACTCAGGTTCAAAGGACCCCTCGGAAGGCACAGGGCCAGCCAGCGTGTGTGTGTGAAAACACTCCCTCCCTCAGCTGGAGCGAGGCACCCCACATCTGGGGGCTTCGAGTGGAGGAGAAAAGAGCACTGCCTGACTCGACCTCACTCCGGAAGAATGTGAATGGCCTTGGCTCTGAGTCAGCCTCACAGGGTTGTGTTTCTGAACCTCAGCTTGTTTGGGAAGCCACTTAACTGCCCTTCCTCTGGAAGGAGCTCTGTTGGGCGTCATTCCACTCCGTGGTTCCCCAAAAGACGTGTGCAGATTTTTTAAAAAGTACCCCTTAAACCAGGCCCCACCCTAGGCCTGCTCCCAAAAGTGGAAGCCAGGCATGTGTTTGGGAGTTTGGGATTTCTGTTTGGTCGTGATGTTCCGAGAGTGACTCAGATGTTTACCACTTACTGAGAGGCACTGAGTCCACTGACCTTAGGTAACCACCAAAAACACAGAGACCCCAGGACATCAAATGTTTTGTGCAAGGTCACAGAATGAGTTTCATTTAGACCCCAGCCTCCTAACTTCCCCTCGGTGTTTACTTTTTTCACATGCCCACAGCCTTTCAGGGAAGAATCCATCCCAAGATATTTGAGAATTCAGAATGCTTTGTCCCGGTACACCCAATCCAACTCCCGTCAAGAAAGTAAAGAAACATGGCAAGCAAGACCTACTCAAATGCAAAGGCCGTTTACGAGCTGGAAACTCATCAGCTCAGAAAGTATTTGTAGCTTGGCCAGGAGGGCTTAGGGGAACTCTCCACTTCTTATGAGAGAAGTAAATTCTTCTTCCATAGAGCTTAGGAATTTGAGGGACAAAGTTAAGGGCAAGTGGAATAGAGCGAATTGATTCTCTCTTAGTGACCACTCAAAGGAGCTGGCCAGGGAAATGACCTACCCCTAGTGGGGACCTAGAAGCCATAAGACACCAGCAGCCTGGAGCTACAGCATAGGCAGTTCCACCCTGAGAACAAGGATCTTCCCATAGGTGACTACAACGCTATGATCACACCTAAGAAGGGAAACATGAATTTAACAGTCTCATCTTCTCTACCGCCCAACTTAAATTTCCCCAGTTATCCCAATTAGCCTTTTATGGTGGTTGCAGTTTTTGTCTGTGCATGGGATGCTGGGCATATCACAAAGCCAGTTTTGCAAATTCTAATTTTAAAGCATTTGTGTAGGATTATACCTGTACATGGACAATGACAGATAAGATGGCAATCAGAAAAGCAGCCCTGTCCTCAAGTCAGCAGTAGAGATTCTCAATGCCAGTGTTGGTAAAACCTCTGAAATTCCTTGAAAAAATGTATGAGCGGGTTTTTCGGGGAGAGCATGCAAAGCTTTAATCAGGCTTTGAAAGGAGTTTGTGCCTTGAAAAATAAAAAAAAGGTTAAGGAACACTGATGTGGGGACCAGGACACTCAGAGTACCGAGTCAGCGCAATCAGCTGATTTTCACGGGTTTCATGTGCTACAACATCGACGCTATTTGCATCCATTATTTCATACATCCTTACAACACGTGCAGGTTATCAGCCTTGTGCAAGAAAGGTCGATAACAGCCCCATGACCATGATATTGATTAGGGGGAAAGCTGAGATTCAAACCCAGGCCTGCCTTGTTGCAGAGCCACACCGTGAGCCAGGCATTACATGAATTCTCATCCACCTGCCCACTGCCAAAGCCCACATCCGGTCCTGCGTCTCTCACTTAGAGACCCCATGGGAGCACAGCCAGGGAATAGTGGCCACTGGGTGTGAGAAATCACACCCCACCACTGCAAAGACCAGCTGCATGCCCTTCCCAGACTCTCCTCTCCTCACAGCTGCAGCCCCGGGAACTCTCCTGCTGCCCCGTTCTGCTACTCGCTGCATTACAGACAAGGCCCCGTCAATCCTCAGGCCACTGGGCCCCAGGGCAGCACTGCTCCAAGCGCCTCTCCTGCCAGTGTGGGCTCCAGCTCCTCCTATGGACAATTCACCCCTCTATTCACTTCTGGAAACCACATGCCCTGCATGGTCTTGCCTTCTGAGTCCTGTGGTACTAGGCTGTTTTCTTTCTTCTGCCCTGTGTTCTGAGTTCCCACCTGGACCTTGCTCCTGCCTGCCAGGTCACTTCCAGAAATCTGTCTTCAGCTTATCCCCACCACAGCCCTGATTCTCAGTTGGGGCCAGAGCCCTGCTGTTACACACACTCCCTTCCAGCACTGACTCTGCTGGATGACCCTGGCCTCTGGACGTGGCATGTTTGCTTCCAGATGGAATTCCTCCCAGAGCCTCCAGCTGGGTCTGCGGGTTCCAGTAGCACCTGCGGATTTGTCCCCCATTGCACAGTGTCCTTAACCATGGCTTCAGAGCCAGCTCTTCTTGCATCCTGCTAGCCATGGCTGGGTGTGGTGGCACATGCCTGTAATCCTAGCACTTTGGGAGGTAGAGGTGGGTGGATCACCTGAGGTCAGGAGTTCAAGACCAGTCTAGCCAACATGGTAAAACCCTGTCTCTACTAAATATACAAAAATTAGCCAAGCGTGGTGGCACATGACTGTAGTCCCAGCTACTCGGGAGGCTGAGGCAGGAGAAACGCTTGAACCTGGAAGGTGGAGGCTGCAGTGAGCCGAGATCACGCCACTGCACTCCAGCCTGGGGGACAGAGTGAGACTCCACCTAAAAAAAAAGAAGTTAATTCCAATTGCTAAGTTAGAGTTTTAAGGGTTATGTTTTAAAACATTGTATGAGACACCCATGTTGTTATAACTCCTCCATCCTACAGAAGAAGGGACAAGAGACTCTCATGAATATTGATGCTGATAGGAATAGAAAACACCGTCGACTCTGAGGTGTCCAGTGGGAATACAATTAATACCAAATGGAAAGAATCTACTTATTGGAATTATTGTTGCAAAATGTTGTAATTCTACTTTCAATTGACTTCATTTTTCTTGAAATTGGTCCTATTCCCCGGCTTCTCCCTGGAGGGAGGCTAGGGAATATTTTCCAGTATTTAATAAGGAATCATCCCTTTCTTAAGGACAACCTTGTGTTTCAAATCTGGTGCTTGGCCACACTTGAACAGATAGGATTTTTCCATTAGATCCCTTTGGAGAAAACTTGGATTCGGTGTGTCTGTAGTCAGGGCAGAAACCCTACCTCTCCTGATAATGCTGCCATTTGGTTAGTTCATTAGCAAACACAGTCATGGCACTTACCATGTGCCAGGCACAGTTTTAAACACTTTACAAACATCAACTCATGGGATGTACATTTCCACCTGACACCACTGTGCACAAAAGCGTGTGCATGCTGAAGTTGGGTCTGTGACACTAGGGTTATTTATATAATTTAACGCTTACTAGAAGTAAACTATTTTTTAAGTGTTATGCTACCCCAGCCTCCTCACCCCCGCATAAGGAGATGTCTATAATGCTGTAATTAGAAGCCAACAGGATGGAAGAAGAGTAAGTGAGGAGTGACTGCTAATGGGTTTCTTCTTGGGGTGATGAGAATACCCGGCAATTAGAGTGGTGATATTTGCACAACTTTGTCAATATAGAAAACGACTGAATTGTACAATTGGAAAGGGTAAAATTTATCGCATGAGAACTGTATCTTGATTTTAACCCATGGATGCCTGAGGTTGCAATTTTTTGAATTTTTGCAATCAGACTTTGGCAATGACCTTGAGCAGTAGGATATAAATTACTCCCTCATGCTTAGTGTTCCAATAATGGAACACTAGGTGTAAATGGCTACGTTAACAGAAAAAGAAGCAACAATTCTCTCACTCCGTCTTGTGTTCTGATTACCCATGCCTCCCCCTCCAAACTCTGTCCGTGACATTTTTCCCTTTTGCCTAGAACTCAGAAGGAGAGAGAGAAAACAATAAAACTGAAGAAAGAGAAACGAGAAAGTATAATGGTGTTGCAATAGTAACCCGAGTGGGCGTCCCCACTGCAGGGTGAAAAGCAGCGTTGAAGCCTGTGAGAAGCCTGCAGGCATCCTCCTGCTGCCACCCACCCTACCCCCCGCCACTGCATGAAGCCCTGCTGTGGGTGAGCTCATTGAGTGCCTCCAGTCTGGGTTGCACAGGCCTGCCTGGGGTCCAGAGTGAGAGGGTGGGAAAGGCTGGGGACAGGCAGAGGCATAAGGAGTGGTCTTGTACTGGGTGCTCCTACAGTCTTCAGGGGGAGGGGCAAGTGGAGCAGAGAGATGACCCCGGCACAGCAGGACATGTTTGCAGAAGCCGCATGAGTGAAAAGTGGAGGGGGCCATGCTTTAGGCTACCTCAAAGCAGATAGCCTTTGAACAGCGTCTGTTTTCTTCTTTTAGAGTCAGAGTCTCGAGACCCGTTTTCACATCTAAAACATCCTTGGCATGTTTCTCTCTGACATTTTCTGTCCCTTGAAACTCTCCCTGCCTGATTTCCTCACCTCCTCCCCTTCCCCTGCTACATGCCATCTCTTTTTTTCCATTTCTTATGAGCTCTTCCCTTCCTCCTACCCTGGCAGAAGGGTCTCACTCTGTTGCCCAGGCTGGAGTGCAGTGGTGCAATCATAGCTCACTGCAACCTGGAACTCCTGGGCTTAAGTGACACCTCGTCTCACCCTCCAGAGTAGCTACATCTACAGGTGTGCACCATCACATCTGGCTAATTTTTTTTAATTATTATTTTTGGTAGAGACAGGGTCCCACTACATTGCTCAGGTGGGTCTTGAACTCCTGGTCTTAAGGAATCCTCCCTCTGTAGCCTCTTGAGTCTCTGGGATTACAGGTGCAAGCAACCATGCTTGGCCTAAATAGGGTCTTTAAAGATGATTATGAGTCAACCAAGAAATGGACTCGGGCAGTTGGACCCAGGCACTGGAGAACTGGGGTAAGGGACAACTGAATGTTCAGAGCCAGTGGAGCAGGAGCCCAGGATGGAGGAAGAAGCTGGAAAGGGTGAGCCACGAAGGCCTCAGATGCCATGATGAGAGGGGATCCAGCCAAAGGCTTTGAGGAGGAAAAAAAGAGAAAGCAGCTACTCTCAGACTGGAGGTGACTTAGATGCCAGATCTGGGGAGGAGGGAAGGAGGCAGGGAGGAAGAGGATTCGGTCCAAGCCACTCTCGGGGCTCTGGCAGCATGACAGGAGTTGCATTTCGGATGAAGTGGTTTTGACATGATTCGGGGTCTTGCCAGTGGAGACGTTCTGCTCATGGACATTATGGACCTGGAGCCCATGGGATGGAGCCAGCGCAGATGGAAACAGTGGGGTGCCCAGTTTGCTCCAGACACTGATGCTGAGGCAGAGCTGAGATGCCCAGGGAGGTGGGGGAGCAGAAGATGGGAAGGGAAGAGAACTAAGGAGTGAAGCTGCCAGGGGTGGGAAGAAGATAACTCATAAGACACTGAGAAAAAGAGATGACAGGTAGCAGGGGAAAGAGGTGAGGAAACCAGGCAGGGAGAGCTTCAAGGAAGGACGTGGTCAGAGAGAAACATGCCTGGGAGGTGTTTTAGATGCGCCAAGGACCAGGGCTCCTCTGAGACAAACTCTGTCCCAGGTTAAGACTAGCTCAGCTCCTGCATTCTCCTAGGGGAAGAGCAGCCTTAGCACTTTCTAAATGAAAAGGATGAAACCCGCACAGGCTCCACGATCTGTCAGGCATTCGGCCCCAGTCCAGGGATTGAACACAGACCTCCTAAAGCGGTCCTCCGCATTCTGCTCACTCCGTGGAGAAGACGTATTCCTGGGCCAAATGTGTGCTTCTGATTCAGGGCATGGAGGAGGCCACGGAGTAGACAGCGATTGTGCCAAGTGGCTCATGGAACCCAAGAACCTCTTAGAGCAGTGTTCTGCACGGCCCAAGAGTCATCTCCAAACCTCTAATGGAAAGTACTTTCTGGAGGCCTTTTGTAATTGCAGGATTTTCTGGGGTTGACAGCAGGATTTGTTGAAAAAGACTGACATCACATGAGGATGAGAATGAGAACTGTTATGTGGTTGCATGTTATCTCATACACACATACTTATGCACACACAGAAATGCCCACATACACACACATACCACACGGCCTATAGCCTTCTGGCCATTCCTCACTAAGCCACCATTGGTAGGCATGGACTGCTCTATTCTGGTCTAGATTCATATTCTTCTGGATTCTGTTGACCCCACGCCATCTCCATCTGAGCTGAAATTAACCATTCTGTGTTTAAGACCTTATTACAATTTGAAAACCTTGGTGAGATTTTGATCTGAAGCTGCTCAGATACCCACTTAACTTCATTCTTTATTTATAGGTTTCTACAAGCTTCAAATCCACCAAAAACTGTTTCAAAAGGGAGGCTTCCAGCCTGCCCAGCAGACCTAGGAATGAATGTGGACTCAGGAATGACCAAGCATCCCACAACAGCTCAACCTCCGTGTTCAGGTCCGTCAGCGTCACTGCTGCCCTGCGAAGTATGAAGCCACCCCGTCCCCTGACTGCGGTCCCTGCTGAACAGGGGTCTTGCGGAGCAGAGCAGTAGATGACCCTTTCTGTGGGGGCAGTGCCACCCTTGCCCAGAGCATCCAGCACTGGAGGGTTCTCTCCTGAGTCCTGATCTCATAGCTAACTTCACCTCGACTACACTGGCATCTCTTGAAGACTCCCAGAAAGCGTTTGCAAGGCACTTCGCAGAAGACTCAGTTGTTCTGGTGGGACTTAGGAGTCCACAGTTTTAAAAACTCCACATTTGTCCAGTCTGGGTTGGGAACCCCTAGGCCCTATGTGGTAAGGACCCCAGGATAGGCCTTTCTGGCCCCAACCATGACCCTCTGGCCTTCCTTGGGCCCCTCCACTTCACCCCATTGCAGAACTAGGACAAAAGCTGATGCCAACATACCCACGGGATGGGGTCCTATCTTCACCGCCTGCTAGTCTTTGGGGTGGAATTACCCTCTGAATTTATACACACCCCAGCTGACTCCACAAAACAGTTGGCCTGGCTTGCCATACCTCCCAAGTTTATTACAGTAAAATGATAAAATAATCAGGAATTGGAAATAATGTTTTTCCTCCTGGCTCCAGAGCCTGCTGCTTGTGTCGCCTTGTCACAGAGAGTCTGTGTGTGCAAGGCCCATGGGCAAAAGCCAGAAGGGTCCCCAGCCCTGCTTCTTGAGGCCTGTCCATGTAGCCCCAGGTGGAGGGTGGAGCCCTTCTTCTTCAGGATTGAGGAGGGCGGTTGGATGAGGAAGGATAAGAGCAGGCGGGGCCCAGCAGGTGCTGCAGCTTGGCTCTGCACCAGCCTGCATCAGCCACAGGCTCTCACCCACTTCACACCATCCCAACGTGCGAGAGGAGTGTGTGCTGGCTTCCTGTGGCTACTCTGGCAGTGTGACACAAACCAGGCAGGTTTACAAAGCAGGGATTTGCTTTGTCATAGTTCAGGAGTGCAAAAGTAAGAAATGAAGGATGGTAGGGCCTCTGCTCCCGCCAAGGGCTCTAGGGTAAGACCCTTCCTGTGTCTTCCCAGCCCCGGTGGCTCCTGAAACATTTGCATCCCCCTGGCCTGTGGCTTCATCCCTCCAAACTCTGCACACAGCCTCCTTCTCCTGTGTCTCTCTTTGCCCTCTTCTCTGCTTGTAATGACACCCGTCATTGGGTTTAGGGCCTCCGCCTATCCAGGAAGATACCATGTTAAGATCCTCCATTACATCTGTAAAGACCCTACTTCCAAATAAGGCCACAGTCACAGTTACGAAGGTTAGGATCTAGACACGTATCTGGTGGGGGAGGCTATTCAACCTACTCCTGAGGAGGCGTTATCCCCACTTTACAGAAGGAAAAGTTGAATGACTGTGATGGGTACACAACTGGCAAGGTGCAGAGTGCAGAGTACCCAGAGGTGGCATTGAGTTTGACCCTGCAGGAGCCAGGGCCCTTGCATAGACTCTGTCTATCCAAGGAACACAGGCCCCCCCCACCCATAGGGTGGCCCGCAGCAAGCAGCCACCACCCAATCAGGGTCTGTGGCATCAATGCCAGCCACAACCACCATGAAATAGAAAGAGGCAGTTGTAACAAATACTCATGGCTTCCCCGAACTAAGAGAGGGTGCTTCCCCATGCTAGTTAATGAAGGTTCACTAGCATGGGCCTCACCTTGGTCTTCTGAGGCAGCCTTAATTTATGAGGATTGATCATAAATCCTCATTTAATGCAGATCATTCCACAGCTCATGTGGAACATATCAGCTGTCACCAGCACCTGGGGCTTCGCTCTGCTGCCTCTGGTGAGTTGAGCCTGATGCCCGGAGGGAAGGCGCAGAAACCAGCCTCTGCAAAAATTACAGAAATCCAGGAAGAGATAGCAAGGTTTTCAGATCACTGGTCCAAGACAGAGGGAATTACAATAGAAAATGTGACAATCGCAGGACAGACAAATCACATATACCTGTCACCTGCTTAGAGGAACAGGGAAGTGGAAGAGAAAAGAAAATATGGAAAGTTAATTAACCTGCCACATTTTTAATCCTTCACCTGTATTTTAGAGCTAGGAAGAGAATGATGGGAAAACAAGAAGAGCGATGCCTGGAGCACAAAGAGCGCTCGGCCGCCGCCCGTCCAGTCCTGACCTTGGAGTTGAGGACATCGACCCGAGAAATTAAGAGGCAAGCCCGAAGTTGCCCTGCACGTGATGCTGGGGCTGCTATTATGAGGCGGTGTTCCTGCCTCCAGCTCACCCCTTACACCAGAATCAAGGGGTTCTCCATCGAGAGAGCTGCCCTCCCAACTCCTGTCAACATCAGCCGAAGACTCTGCTTTCTTCCCAAAGAAGGCTTAGGTCATCAAATGTATTAATTCATAGCTTAGCGTGGGTGTTGAGTTAGAGTTGGTAGGCTCTAAGCCCATTCAATGAATGTTCCAGAATAGGAAAGGCATGGTAATGAAATTCATCCAGCACACTCAAATACTGTCGATGTCGCTGCATATATGTAGACCTGGTGAACTGTTCCTTTGTATGTTTCCTGGGGCTCTAGTCCTGGCTTTCTACATTGCTCACACTGTAGGACCCTCTTTCCACATCTCTCACCGATGCCCCACCCTCAACCCAGTACAAACCAATGAGCTGCGGCCCTGGTCTCCATCCCAGCTGCTGACACATACGTCCAGTCCCCTCAACTGTCCACACAGAGCCAGAAGAGCTGCCCCAGCTGCCCAATCTCTCCCGAAAGAGCCACCCCTGCCCCCCTCTGCCTCCTGTATCCCGGAAGGGCAAGGCACCCGCTGCTCCCTTTCTCTGCCCCCTTTTCCCTGGAAGAGCTGCTCCCCCTCCCTCCTCCCCCCTCCCCCCTCCTTCCCTTCCTCCTCCACCATCCCCCCTCCCCTCTCCTTCCCTTTCTCCTCCACCATCCCCCCTCCCCCTTCCTTCCCTTCCTCCTCCACCATCCCCCCTCCCCTCTCCTTCCCTTCCTCCTCCACCATCCCCCCTCCCCCTTCCTTCCCTTCCTC